>JAZKJV010005417.1:0-40323 GCA_037367405.1 Ottelia alismoides
TTATGGTGGCCTCACATGGTCGACGCAACCATACATTATATCGTGGCAGGGGGAGTTCCAACCGCGACAGAGAAGGGGGTGGTCGACCCCGTCAACCATGCACCTACTGCCACAGGACAGGACACTCTAAGGAAACCTGCTATTCTAAGCATGGGTTTCCTGCATCAGCCAGACTTGCAGAGTAGACACACAGACTGGGAGTCCATCACCTGCATCTGATCAGAGGTTTGACGAGCTTGTAGCACGACTGAGAGAGATTATGCCTGGCACGTCTAGATCCACTAGCTCTCCTTCAGGATTCTCAGAGGTTGTTGCCTCAGCATCTGCGTCTACATCAGGTATAGAATATGCTTTTACTAGTTGCTACAGGGCAGACTTATCGTAATGGATCATGGATTCCGGCGCATCCCATCATCTCTGTGGTGACAGAGGTCAGTTTAGCGTTTTTCGTCCTACTCAACCTGGACGATCAGTTGTGATAGCAGATGGAACACATTCCCTCATCACTGGTCAGGGAGAGGTGCAGTTGACTTCTACATTGAGGCTTCCGAATGTTCTCTATGCTCCTGAATTTTCTATGAATTTATTATCAATTAGTCAAATCCCCAGAGATTTACATTGTCATGCCATATTTGATCCACCTGCTCTTTTGTGTTTCAGAACATACTCACGGGCAGAGTGATTGGAACTGGCTGTGAGAAAGTGGGTCTTTACAGACTAGTGCAGTCTCCCGTATGTTGGCGCCTCTTCTTCTCTCTGAACTGGATATGTTTCTCCATATATGTGGTATCTGCGATTTGGTCATCTTCCTCTGCAAAAGCTGATTCATGTTCTTCTACAGATTTCTCCTCGCTCCACTTTTCAGTGCGAGGCCTGCCAGCTTGGGAAGCATCATCGGTCCACTTTCCAGAGTCGTCAAGGTCCAAGTAGTCATAGTCAGTTTGAGTTGCTCCATTTCGATATTTGGGATCCTAGTCGTGTCTCAGATCATCAGGGACAGATTTTATCTTGTTGCAATTGACGAGTTTTCTCGATTGTCTTGGATTTTTCTTCTTAAGAACAAGTCCGATGCTGGTCCAATTATTCAGTCTTTTATTAATGAAATAAAGAATATTTTTTCTGTAAAAGTCAAGTTCATACGTTCTGATAATGCGCTAGAGTTTTGCAGTACTCAGCTTTCTCAATTTCTTAAGTCTCTTGGTATTGTGCACCAGACATCATGTGCATATACTTCCAACATAATGGGGTGGCTGAAAGGAAACACCGCCATCTTTTAGATGTTACCAGAATCCTTTTGATTCAGAGTCGTGCTCCTCATTCCTATTGGGGAGATGTGGTTCTAACTGTCTGTTACCTGGTAAATCGTATGCCTTCTTCGGTGCTAGGGGAGAAGATCCCATTCTTGATTGTGTTTCCCGAGACGAATCTTTTCTCGCTTACGCCTCGTGTTTTTTGTTCTGTAGCATTTGTTCATCAACTCTCCTGGTCTTGACAAGCTCTCTCCCAGAGCTGTCAAATGTGTGTTTGTTGGGTATTCCAAAACCCAAAAGGGATATCGTTGTTTTGACCATATTCGACGAAGGTACTATGTCAGTCCTAATGTCACCTTCTTTGAGTCTATTATGTATTTTTCTCCTACAGGTGATAGGCTCACTCCTTCAGAGGATGGAGAAGAGATCTGTATGCCTCCTCCGTCATTACCATGTTCTACTCCATCACCACCGTCTTCTTTGAGTCTATTATGTATTTTTCTCCTACATGTGACATGCTCACTCCTTCAGAGGATAGAGAAGAGATCTGTATGCCTCATCCGTCATTACCATGTTCTACTCCATCACCACCGTCCTCTCCATCCTCACCACCACCACCACCACCACCTCCACCACTGCCTCCACTACCATCTCCTATTTTCTTTCCCACAGGTTTACCAGCGAAGGCCCCATGCTCATGCGCCTCCTCCATCATCCAGCACACTCAAGGTATGTACTGAGCATTTGAGTTCTTTTAATGGCACGGGTGATTTGCATGTACTATCTCTACTACTCATGTTGAGGATCTGGATATGCCTATATCACTTCAACGGCAGAAACGTGCATGCACTATGCACCCTATTGTTCATGTTTCCTTGGAGCGTCTTTCCAAGGACTTTCAGCACTTTGTTGTGGGGTTGTCTGTTATACAGATACCCCGATCCTATCAGGAGGCACTGCAAAGCAGTCAGTGACGTCTGGCTATGGAGGAGGAGATGGCGGCTTTACAGTCACGAGGTACGTGGAGTGTGGTCCATGCTCCACCAAGTGTGTCTGTTGTTGGGAGCAAGTCGGTATTTACTGTGAAGCATCGAGTAGATGGTACCATAGACAGATACAAGGCCAGGTGGTTGCTCGTGGGTTCACCCAAACCTATGGAGTGGATTACCGAGACACCTTTTTTCTCCTGTCGCGCGTCACTCTACCTTGCGGATACTTATTGGCGTTGATGTGATACGTGATTTGGCCACTTTTTCCAATTAGATGTCAAGAATGCTTTCTTGTATGGTGACTTGCAGAAGAGGTCTATATGTAGCAGCCACTTGGGTTTGCTGCTGAGGGGGAGTCAAGTATGGTGTGTCGTCTTCATAAGGTATATATATGGCCTTAAGCAGAGTCCGAGGGCTCGGTTTCAGAAGCTCTCAAAATTGATTGAACAGAAGGGGTTTGTCAGATCTACTGCAGATCATATTCTCTTTATAAAAAAACCAAAGAGGTATTGTAGTCCTTCTGGTTTATGTTGATGATATCGTTATCACTGGCAGCGATGAAAAGGGCATTCAAGCAACCAAGGATTTTCTGGGATAGTGGTTTGTTACCAAGGACCATGGTACGCTTCGTTACTTCCTTGGTCTGGAGCATGGAAGGTCATATCGATATCGATATCGTTTCGGTCCGCCCGAAAATGGATATATCGGGATATATCGACGATATATCGACGGTGGAAATGTCGAAAATGGCTCAAAAAAGTCAATTTTTTGGCATTTTTTTCAGAAACTAAGATCATCCAAGATATTAGAACAACAAATAACCTACAAATACACACTTATATCACACATATCGGTCATTTATAGACCATATATCGCACATATCGGTATCGCTGGAATCGCACATATCGATCGTGTTAATGTTAATAAATTAATGTTGATTCTTGACTTATGAATATTGGAAATGGATTCCATTCAAATTATTATAAGTTTATAACATGAAATACTACAAATATACACCTCATAAGTCATAACACACATAGATAATTTATGAGGACTATGGTTCTTAATCTCCATATATCGGTCATATCGATGGGAATATATAACGAGGCAATCATTGTTTGGCAATTGGCATAAAGATTTATGATTTATCTATATAAAAGCTACAACAACAAATGAGAAATATCCAAATCAATTTGACAATAAAATGAGATGACCTAGGCTAAAATCAAGAGTTTCGCGGTGGATCTGAATTGCCTCCCCCTCCTTGTTGTCTCGCATAACGCATCGCAGACTCAATGAACTTGCAGTAGTTGTCCCATGTCATGTACGAGTACGTGGCCTTGTAATCCATCACATACTGCCTGTATTGGCGGTCATCGATGCCTATGAGTATCCGAGACGAGGATAAGCAGCACTAGATCCAGTATCACGAGTGGTACAACGAGGCCGCGAACTACTAGCTTGAGATCATCGGGACGAC
Organism: Ottelia alismoides; assembly: GCA_037367405.1. Taxonomy (NCBI): domain Eukaryota; kingdom Viridiplantae; phylum Streptophyta; class Magnoliopsida; order Alismatales; family Hydrocharitaceae; genus Ottelia; species Ottelia alismoides. The sequence goes on from JAZKJV010005417.1 coordinate 3,720, forward strand.
GACGACGGAGTAGGAGAAGATGTCTGGCGGAGGAGGACCTGGAGGAGGAGTGAAATACTCTGGGAAGGAAATCGAAACTGTCATCACCAAAGAAGCTGCCCTGGCTGAGCTGGGTCTGCTCGGGTTGGCTACCTTGGTACCCACTATTGTAGCTGCTATATCCATATGATGGAGGAGTATACGCCTGAGGAGGAGGAGGAGGTCCAGGTGGAGGAGAAGGAAAATATTCAGGGAAGACGCCAAATGATCTTTCATCTTGTGAGGTTCTATATCGCCCATGGGACTGGGTGTTCCTCCACGGTATGGGCTGTCAATGTCCATGCAACTCAACGAACCTACAGATGATATCAAATCCTCCATGTAGCTATCTATAGGATGATGATCACGTCGTCCATATGCATCGTATATCCATAGGTCCTGGACTCGGACTTGGAAAAACTGCCCTTGTATGTTTCCGCGTCGTTCCATGTATTCCCGCTCTGACTCGAATCTTCTATCATCACGTGGTCCACGACCACCTGACCACCCTGAATATGTGTCCCCGTCACCTGATCCACCACGGCCACCAACAGCATCATCATCATCATCGCTCCCACTGTCATCTTTTGATTTGGGATTTGGATTTCGATCCAGTAGAGAAGATGTCATCCACAATCGCATCAAGTTCCACCCCTCCAAGAGGGTCTGTGATTCGCCCAGATCTGACCATGTAGTCGCCAACATCTGCTCCTATTTGTTGGCTTATATTCTCATTCGGCCTTCCTCCCGGTTGATCGAGCAATGGAGCACCCTTATAATCCAACCACCTCTGCAGAACATCTTCATCTGCATCGTCGTCGTGCATCTTGAAAATATATGCAAGATCGATGGGGTCTGCGTAGTCCTCTCTGTCATGCCCCTCTCTTGCATGTTTCATCTCCAACCTCAAGTTGTAGTGCACGAAAACAAGATCGTGGAGCCGTTGTTCTCCAACTTGTTCCGTCTCCTCGAATGGATCAAGTTGAATGTGCTCCAATTTCTTTCACAACCACCAACAGATGTTGTTTGGGACAATACTTTCACTGCAACTTTGCGGAGGTTGGGAGCTTCCATCCCATACAGTAACCACCATTCGGCTGCGGAAATCCAAAAGAGATAAATCATAAATCAATAATAATCAAATTGTTTGTTACACATGTCAATGCAATCAGTAGACTTAGTATTTACCAGGAAGAGTATTGTCGCGTCCATTCATCGCGGTCACCCTACCGAAAGAAATCCAAGGCATCCCTAAAGTATTTATTCTGCACATTAATCGAAACTTTAAGTCATACTATGGTTTGTGCCTCAAAATAGATTGTACATTATACAAGCGTTCTTACGGTCTTACCTCATTCATGCATGAGGTTTGTGCCTTCTCGTCCTTGACGAGCTTCTCTACCACAACTTGTACGGCTGCTAGAAGGTCAGCATTTGTACCAAGATTGTTCTTGTATTGGTACTTCGGATTCAAGTAGTAAGATGTTGACGAACAATTCTCAAATTTTAATCATTCAAAACAAAAGTACATGCTTACGGAAATGGATTAGAAAATCTAAATGGATAATAAAACGTACCAGCCTTGTGAAGAGGATGTGAGAGCATCTTGGACCATCGTTCGTCTATGATGTCCAACCATGCTTTAAATCCCCTCCCAACTGCTTCTCTAAACTTCTCCCTCATGCATCGCATTACCTCGTAGATGACTCCCATAGTTGGCTTCTTATCCCCATCTACGATACGCAATACAGAAACAACAGGTTCCATTATTTTCATGACCCTTGTCACGTCATCCCAGAAATAGAGATCATGATGATTGTCTCCGCTCTCCTTCATCCTTCAGTTCGAACTTCTGGGTTCTCGAACCATTCACCTTGGCAGCACATGATCTTCACCCTGCCTTGTGCTGTTTGAGGCTTTGCAACGCTATAAAATTGTTGTAAAGCGTGTGATCCCAGGCCTCACCAACTCACCATTGCATGTCCGTCTTATCAAGGCCAACACTTTGGAATGGTTGTAAATGAACGTCGTGATCGCCCGTGCTTGATCCATCACCTTCACGACGAGTTTCCTCTTGCTGAAGTCCTTCAGAATCAGGTCTATGCAATGCGCAGCACATGGTGTCCAAAAAATGTCGTAGCTGCTGGACTTCATAATTGTTTCTCCTGCTTTCTTAAAGTTGCTGCCACATTGTCCGTCACAATTTGTACGATGTTCTCTTTTCCAACGTCCTTAATGACGGACGTCCTTCAGCAACTTTAGCAAGTACTTGTAGTCCTTGACCTGTTCAGAAGCATCGACGGATTTAAGGAAAATCGTCTTACCGTCGCAGTAACGCGGAAGTTGATGATCTGCTTCCCCGTGTAACTTGTCCAGCCATCACACATCAGCGTCACGCCGTACTCTGGCCATCTCTTCCTCAGGTCCGAGATGTACTCGTCCATCTCCTCCTTCTCTTGCGCAAGATACTTGTTCATCAACTCTTTGGCACTTGGAGCCTTCACTCCCGTTCCAGCTGCGGTGATCTCATCAATGGCATGTTGTAAGAAAGGTCCACTAGCGACATGGGTTGGGATGCTCTCCCCAAAGAAGAGCTTGCCGATGGCCCTGCCTACTCTCTCTCGTGCATTGGTGAACAAATTCGTTCCTCATGGACTCTTTTTATCCCCCGTCTGTACGCCCTCCTCTCCGCGTCATCGTCTTCTGCTTCGCGTCCTTGCTTGGCTTGTACTGCATGGACCCACTCCTCGTCAAGAATGGTTCTAGTCCCTTCTCCTTGTGTTCCTTAGTGGGTGGTGGTACTTGTGCACCTCCAATGCCACTCCCACTGTTACCAGCACCGGGAAGCCGCCGCATGCACCAGCGAGTTCTCTCCTCTCAAACTTGTTCCTCATGGACTCTTTTGTCCGCCCGCCTGTACGCCCTCCTCTCCGCTTCGTTCTGAACATCATCAGGGTAGACAAAGTCCTCGTCGTCTGAATCAAGAGAGGACATTGAACTCCTTTTCAAACATGAACTCCTTGAATTGTCCATCCCGTCTCGACCTCTCACATCCTTTCTCCTTTTTTCCCTCCATGCTGGCCTTTACCAAGTCCCTCACATCTTTTGGACATCGAGTGCCACTTGGCAACATTTTTATTGCTGCCAACAAGGTGATGCTTCAAGTCTAGTAATTCCCCCTCCTCCGAGTTGTATTGCATCGTCTTCTGCTTCGCGTCCTTGCTTGGCTTGTACTGCATGGACCCACTCCTCATCAAGAATGGTTCTAGTCCCTTCTCCTTGTGTTCCTTAGTGGGTGGTGGTACTTGTTCACCTCCAATGCACTCCCACTGCTACCAGCACGGGGGAAGCCGCCGCATGCACCAGCGAGTTCTCTCCTCTCAAACTCGTTCCTCATGGACTCTTTTGTCGCCCGTCTGTACGCCCTCCTCTCCCGCTTCGGTCTGAACATCATCAGGGTAGACAAAGTCCTCATCGTCTGAATCAGAGAGGACATTGAACTCCTTCTCAAACATGAACTCCTTGAACTGTTCATCCCGTCTCGACCTCTCCACATCCTTCTCCTTTTTTCCCTCCATGCTGGCCTTTACCAAGTCCCTCACGTCTTTTGGACATCGAGTGCACTTGGCAACATTTTTATTGCTTCCAACAAGGTGATGCTTCAGTCTAGTAATACCCCCTCCTCCGAGTTGCTTACTACAGAACTTGCATTGTGGTTTCGCTTTGTTGCCATCTGGAGCGGTGGCATACTTCAAACCAATTCTCTCTACTCTCGAAATCCATATGTCTACGAGAACCATCAGAATCTGAACCGGAGTGTGCCATGATCTTGAATACTTGACCTGAAAAACACAGAAAAAAATTCAAAAGCCCCAAATTTCAACACCAAATTAGTCAATAATATCAAGAATTAAATCTACTATGGTCCACAACTCAAAATTTTGTGGTTTTGGTGTAAATTAAACTTCAGTTTCAGATCTGATCATTAGCTCTAATCCATTTTTAACAACTCAAAGTTTAAGTTTTGGTGTGAATTAAGCCCTTGTTTTACTGATCATTAGCTCTTAAATCTATGTTTTAACAACTCATATTTAGGAATTTTGGTGTGAATTAAACCTCAATTTCAGATCTGATCATTAGCTCTTAAATCCATGGTTTAAGTTTTTAAGAACTCAAAATTCGGGGGTTTTCGTATGAATTAAACTTCAGTTTCAGATCTGAATCATTAGTTCTTAAATCCATATTTTAACAACTCAAAATTTAGGGGTTTTGGTGTGATTAAACCTCAATTTCAAATCTGATCATTAGCTCTTAAATCCATGTTTTTAACAACTCAAATTTAGGGGTTTTGGTGTGAATTAAACCTCAATTTCAGATCTGATCATTAGCTCTTAAATCCATGTTTTAAGTTTTTAACAATTCAAAATTCGATGGTTTTCGTGTGAATTAAACTTCAGTTTCAGATCTGATCATTAATTCTTAAATCAATGTTTTAACAACTCAAAATTTAGGGGTTTTGGTGTGTAAACCCTTGCTTTTGATCTGATTATTAGCTCTTCAATCCATATTTTAACAACTCAATATTTAGGGGTTTTGGTGTGAATTAAACCTCAATTTCAGATCTGATTATTAGCTCTTAAATCCATATTAGCTCTTCAATCCATGTTTTAAGTTTTTAACAACTCAAAATTCAGGGGTTTTCGAGTGAATTAAACTTCATTTTCAGATCTGATCATTAGTTCTTAAATCCATGTTTTAACAACTCAAGATTTAGGGGTTTTGGTGCCTCAATTTCAGATCTGATCATTAGCTCTTAAATCCATGTTTTAACAACTCAAAATTTAGGGGTTTTGGTGTGAATTAAACCCTTGTTTTAGATCTGATTATTAGCTCTCTTAAATCCATATTTTAACAACTCAAAATTTAAGGGTTTTGGTGTGAATTAAACCTCAAATTCAGATCTGATCATTAGCTCTTAAATCCATGTTTTAAGTTTTTAACAACTCAAAATTCGGAGGTTTTCGTATGAATTAAACTTCAGTTTCAGATCTGATCATTAGTTCTTAAATCCATGTTTTAACAACTCAAAATTTAGGGGTTTTGGTAAGAATTAAACCTCAATTTCAGATCTGATCATTAGCTCTTAAATCCATGTTTTAACAACTCAAAATTTAGGGGTTTTGGTGTGAATTAAACCCTTGTTTTAGATCTGATTATTAGCTCTTAAATCCATATTTTAACAACTCAAAATTTGGGAGTTTTCGTGTGAATTAAACTTCAGTTTCAGATCTGATCATTAGTTCTTAAATCCATGTTTTACCAACTCAAATTTTAGGGGTTTTGTGAATTAAACCTCAATTTCAGATCTAATCATTAGCTCTTAAATCCATGTTTTTAACAACTCAAAATTTAGGGGTTTTGGTGTGAATTAAACACTTGTTTTAAATCTGATTATTAGCTCTTAAATCCATATTTTAAGAACTCAATATTTGGGGGTTTTGTCCAGTTTCATATCTGAGCATTAGCTTTTAAATCCATATTTTAAATCAAAATTTGGGGGTTTTGGTGTGATTTAAACTTCAGTTTCAGATCTGATTATTAACTTTTCAATCCATGTTTTATCTTTTAACAACTCAGAAGTCAGAATTTGGGGGTTTTGGTGTGAAATAAACTTCAGTTTCAGATCTGATCATTAGCTCTTAAATAAATTCATGTTTTAAGTTTTTAACAACTCAAAATTTGGGGGTTTTGGTGTGAATTAAACTTCAGTTTCAGATCTGATTATTAGCTCTTAAATCCATGTTTTAACAACTCAAAATATAGGGGTTTTGGTGTGAATTAAACCTTAATTTCAGATCTGTTCATTAGCTCTTAAATCCATATTTTAACAACCTAAAATTTGAGGATATAGTGTGAGATTCACCGCAACATAATTTAAACTAAGTCTAAATCATTATATCCAAGCCAATCCTTATATATGAGCATATCTGAGCATTAGCTTTTAAATCCATATTTTAAATCAAAATTTGGGGGTTTTGGTGTGATTTAAACTTCAGTTTCAGATCTGATTATTAACTTTTCAATCCATGTTTTATCTTTTAACAACTCAGAAGTCAGAATTTGGGGGTTTTGGTGTGAAATAAACTTCAGTTTCAGATCTGATCATTAGCTCTTAAATAAATTCATGTTTTAAGTTTTTAACAACTCAAAATTTGGGGGTTTTGGTGTGAATTAAACTTCAGTTTCAGATCTGATTATTAGCTCTTAAATCCATGTTTTAACAACTCAAAATATAGGGGTTTTGGTGTGAATTAAACCTTAATTTCAGATCTGTTCATTAGCTCTTAAATCCATATTTTAACAACCTAAAATTTGAGGATATAGTGTGAGATTCACCGCAACATAATTTAAACTAAGTCTAAATCATTATATCCAAGCCAATCCTTATATATGAGTACCTAATAAACCCAAAAAAAAACCAAAAGACCCAAAATTGACCACGAATTTACTCAATAATTTCAAGAATTAATGTACTATTTTCGGATTTAACAAAAATCAACATGGAAAATTGCTTCCTAAGGCCTAAAACATGAAATCCAAGTAACCAAACTATACTCACTAATTAAGAGAACAAAAGCCCTAACAATATTTGAAAATTTACTCACTAATTAAGAATTTAAGAGAGGCTAATAGAATTCATATCTCAAATGCTTAGAACTAGAAGGCAACGGGGTTAGAGGAAGAAGAATTGGAGTTCAAAGTTGTATGTGGTCGACATGGGCGATATGCCCATTAAATAGGAGAAATCCACCGACATAAGGAATCCATTTCGTGTATGCCAAGTAATGAAGATGCCAAGTGTCGGGCGATATATCGCCGACACCCGATATATCGGCGATATATCGCCGACACCCGGTATTTCGACATACAGACTGATATCGATATCTCACCTCCGTCGATACCGATATATCGGCGATATATCGCCGATATATCGCGATACGGCCTTCCATGGTCTAGAGTTTACACGAAATCAGCAGGGTATGGTTATGACACAAAGGAAGTATGTTATTGATCTTCTATCTGAGACAGGTACGACAGGATGTAGACCAGCTACTATCCCTATGGATCTTAATGCGAAGCTCCATGATGATGAATCTGAGGAGGTGGACAAGAGGCGATACACAGAGCTGGTAGGGAAATTATTATATGTTACTATTACCATGCCTGATATATTTTTCTTTGTGAGTAGAGTAAGTCAATTCATGGAGCAACCCAGGCAGGCACACATGGATACAGTATTCATGATCTTGAGATATCTGAAGTCATCTCCAGGTGCAGGTCTTCTGTTTAGGAGAGATATGTCTCTCTCAGTTACAGGATGTGCAGATGCAGATTATGTTGAGTGTTCTAAGGACAGGAAGTCTACTTCAGGCTTCATTGTGTTTGTTAACAGCTCATTGGTCTCATTGAAGAGTAAGAAACAAACTGTTGTTACTCGATCTAGTGCGGAATCAGAATAAAGGTAGTACATAGATGATGTTGGTCAAACTGTCTTGACCGATTTAGCGATTGAAGTGCATCTTCCTATGCATCTCAAGTGCGACAATCAGGCAGCCTTGTTCATAGCTAATAATCCAGCATTTCATGAAAGGACAAAGTACATTGAGGTGGACTGACACTACACTCGTGATTTGATCCAAATGGGGCTTATCTCAACGTCTTATGTAGCGTCAGGAGATTAGATTACAGACATGTTTACTAAAGCTCTTGCTAGAGATTCTTTTCATCACTGTTGTTCTAAGTTGAGAATGATAGATATATATATATATGCTCCAGCTTGAGGGGGAGTGTTAAGATATTTATGTCATTGTGTCCTTTTTCCTGTATTATTTATTTCTATTGTCCTGCTTATGCAATTTACCCTTATAACTTTTCTCCTATACGAAAGCTCTAGGGTTAGATGGAATACAACTTCGTCTTTTTCTTCCACATTCTGCAAACTTCTAACACTCCCCCTCAACAACGAACCCATGTGGTTGCTGCATGTAGACTTTTTTTAAGACCAAAAAGGGGGAGACACACAATGGTGTTCACCCTATTATATTAGAACTAAGCGGGTTACAGAGAAACTTACAGTGACCATGATTCGACCAAAGATCTAGAATGGAAATTTACATGTTCTTTGTAAAAACGGTCAGAGGAAAAAAGAACGCCATTCATGCCCAACCATATTGTCCAAATCAGCGTAAAAGGGTGAAGAATGTCCCCAGGAGGATGGATTATAACAACGAACAGCGAATCCCAGAAAGGATCAAGCTCATGTGTATTCAGCCAGCTCAGATTAGCCTCTTCCCAAATTGGTGTGGTCCTCGAACAATTGAAGAAGAGATGATCCAATGTCTCGATATAGAACTCGTATAGAGGGCATTGGTTCGAAATGGCTAGGAAAATCTGAGCGCAAGGGTCCGTAGTCATGAATCATGATACGTCGTCTTCTCCTCAAGAGTCACAAAAAGAACCCCACTCTACTAGGCAAGCACAGCTCCCAGATCAAGTTAGAATTCCAAATCAATGAATTCATGCGGGGAGGTGGGGGCCTAAAGATCGCTCGATATGCCTTCCTAACACTGAAAAAATTATCCCGCCAAACCCAGTGATCCTTATCAGGGGAAGGCATGCAACAGAGACGAAGAGAGTCAAGAAGCAAGAGGAAATGTTCGCGTCGCTGGTCCGAGAAATCCGTTAAGAAGGTAGGCATCCAGTTCCCATCAGACCAGCAGTCCACCAACCCGCGCATCCTGATCAGCAGCCAAAGCAAAAAGGCACAAAAGTCGAAAAGAGAAGGCCCCATTACCATACAAGTTGTCCCTCCAAAGTAGGAGATTGTTCCCAAGCACCGGACAGAACATGTCATCAAAGCAAGGCAAGACCGAACAGATTCCCTTCCAGGACACTGAAGAGCGCATCTGAGGATTCTGTGCACCATAGCTCGTCTCCCAATGTCAAAAATCCTGCGTAGAAGGTGGAAGCAAACATCATCGTCTCTCCCCCACAGACGGCTGACCCACTTCAGCAATAACGCTTTGTTCATAGCCTCCAAGCCACACCAAATCACCATCCACACTAGGCAGACAAATAGTCTCCCAGTCCACGAGATGAATCCCAACAGCCTCCTGCCCGGACTTGCCCCAAAGATATCTGCGCATAATCTTCTCAAGTATGATTTTGATACCCACCGACAAGAGATGGGACGACAATAAGAAAGCTGGAATGGAAGATAGGACATCATTAACCAGAACAAGTCTACCACCTCGAGAGAAATAAGGGTTGACTTCCAGACGGAAAGCTTCCTCTCCATCTTCTCAACTAGCGGAAGCCAATCAGCAATTTTGATCCTCCCCAGTGCCAAAGGGACCCCCAGATAGTTAATAGGCAAAGAACTACAGCCCGTACCAAGGACCTCAGCGCAGTCCCTGACGGCTTCCTCAGAGAGGCCAAAGGGGGCGAAAGTAGGATAGCCTTGACCAGAACAAGTCCCCCACCGTGAGAAAGAAGGGCTGACTTACAGCCCGAAAAGCTTCCTCTCCATCTTCTCAACTTGCGGAAGCCGATCAACAATTTTGATCCTCCCCAGCACCAAAGGGACCCCCAGATAGTTAATAGGCAAAGAACCACAACTCGTATCAAGGACCTCAACGCAGTCCCTAACAGCTTCCTCAGAGAGGCCAAAGGGGGCGAATGTAGACTTCCATAGTAGAGAGCAAAGGCAGACATCTCGCTGAAGATAGGACAGCATTGACCAGAACAAGTCTTCCACCGCGAGAAAGAAGGGCTGACTTCCAGCCCGAAAGCTTCCTCTCCATCTTCTCAACTAGCAGAAGCCAATCAGCAATTTTGATCCTTCTCAGCGCCAAAGGGACCCCCAGATAGTTAATAGGCAAAGAACCACAACTCGTACCAAGGACCTCAGCGCAGTCCCTAACGACTTCCTTAGAGAGGCCAAAGGGGGGAAAATAGACTTCCCATAGTTGAGAGCAAGGCCAGACATCTTGCTAAAGATCTCCAAAGTTATCGCCATTCCTTTAGCCTCCACCTTCCCGCCTTCAATAAAGATGTCTGCATACTACAGAAGAGGAATAGAGATATCCCCATTCAAGTAACCCGAGGTGAGACCGCTGCAAACAACCCGAGTAACCATGCATGATAACACATCTGTCGCAATAGTAAAAAGTAACAGTGTAAGAGGGCAACCCTGACGGAACCCTCTCTGAGGCTGAAAGAACACGCCCTCGGACAGCCATTGACTAAAACAGCATAGGATGCAGTAGTCACACATCGCTTCATCCAACTGATCCAACGAGGAGGAAATCCTCGTTTGCTACGCGAGAAGTCCACCTTCCAAAGAATACCATTCACGCAGCGTCTCTTCCAGTCAGCGATGATCTCAGTCGCCATGGCAATATTTGTCCCCAATCTGCCTAGAGGGGATGAACACAAACTGCAAAGGAGATATGAAATATTCCATGATTCTTCCCAGGCGGGTGGCAAGCACCTTAGCAAAGATATATAGAATTGGAGAGCGCTATTGGTTTGAAGTCTTCCACCCTTTCAACCACGTCCTTCTTGGGGAGCAGGAAAATAAGAGCCTTGTTCGGTCTATCAAAACCACAGTTATCTTCGGAGAATTCTTCAATGACCTCAATCACCTCGGTGTCAACCAAATCCCAGAACCCATGGAAGAAGAACACGAGGAAACCATATGGGCCCGGAGCCCAATCAGCTTTCAGATTCCACACCGCTGCTTTGAACTCCTCAGCTATGAAGCCCTGCTCAAGGTTGTTGGCATGTGTATCAGAAATCCGAGCCGCCCCCGCACCAGTCCATCTCCATTGCCTCGATTCCGACCTCTTAGATAACTCGAGAAAATGATCGGCAATAGCCCTACCCATCTCACTGTCACCCTCCACCCTAACCCCATTCACCATCACATATAGAAAGACATTGCGCATGCGACGCCCGCTAGCCATTCGGTGAAAAAAAGTTGTGTCGGTGTCGCCCTCCAAGATCCACCTCTGCCGGGAACGTTACATCCACTCAATAACTCGCGTCTTGTCTTCCGCCACAATAATCTTCTGAGCAGCAAACATGTCAGTCCACTCCTCCATCAAAGCCCTCACATCTTGCATGTAGACTTTTCTCTTGTAAGTTACCATAGAGAGATGCATTCTTCACGTCAAGCTGATAAAGGGACCAGTCCCATGTCACAACAACAGAGAGAAGGATCCGAAGTATAAAATGTCGAGCCGCAGAAGAGAAAGTATCCTGATAGTCCACTCCTTTGTCAGAGCCCTCACATCTGCATGTAGACTTTCCTCTTGTAAGTCACCATAGAGAAATGCATTCTTCACGTCAAGCTGATAAAGGGGCCAGTCTCATGTCACAACAAAGAGAAGGATACGAAGTGTAAAATACCGAGCCATTGAAGAGAAAGTATCATGATAGCCCACCCTATATGTCTGGGCGAACCCAGGTGCCACAAGTCTCGCCTTGTAGCGATCCACGCTGCCATATGCAATGCTTCACAATGAACACCCACTTGCATCTAACAACAGATGCGCCTGTAGGAGTTGTAACAATGCTCCACGTACCATGCGACTGTAATACGACCATCTCCTCTTTCATGTAAGACGCTACTGACTGTCATGTAACTCCTGATATATTTGTGGTTTCGTCACGACTGACAGTCCTACAACAAACCTCTGGAAATCCTCTAAGAGTCATCCCAAAGAAACATCTGTTGCAAGAGGATGGGTAGTACGCATACGTTTCTGCTTCCGCAGAGCAATAGGCACATCAAAATAACCTACCTCCTATCCTACTCAACCCATAAGCTACCCATGCTCCTGAGAGGGCACCTGCTCATCCTATAAAGAATCATGCTGCATCTAACAACAGATGCGCCTGTAGGAGTTGTAACAATGCTCCACGTACCATGCGACTGTAATACGACCATCTCCTCTTTCATGGCAAGATACTACTGATTGTCATGTAACTCAAGAGATATATCTGTGGTTTCGTCACGACTGATAAACCTACAACAAACCTCCAAAAATCCTCTAAGAGTCATCCCAAAGAAACATCTGTTGCAAGAGGATGGGTAGTACACGTACGTTTCTGCTTCCGCAGAGCAATAGGCACATCAAAATAACCTACCTCCTACTCAACCCATAAGCTACCCATGCTCCTGAGAGGGCACCTGCTCATCCTATAAAGAATCATGATGCATCTAACAACAGATGCGCCTGTAGGAGTTGTAACAATGCTCCACGTACCATGCGACTGTAATACGACCATCTCCTCTTTCATGGCAAGATACTACTGATTGTCATGTAACTCATGAGATATATCTGTGGTTTCGTCACGACTGACAAACCTACAACAAACCTCCAAAAATCCTCTAAGAGTCATCCCAAAGAAACATCTGTTGCAAGAGGATGGGTAGTACGCGTACGTTTCTGCTTCCGCAGAGCAGTAGGCACATCAAAATAACCTACCTCCTACTCAACCCATAAGCTACCCTCACCCTCCTAAGAGGGTACCTGCTCATCCTATAAAGAATCCTGCTGCATGGACAAATCACTAGTGCCATCAGTAGAACCCTCACCCTCCTGAGAGGGCACCTGCTCATCCTATAAAGAATCTTGTTGCATGGACAAATCACTGGTGCCATCAGTAGAAACAATGTGCTCATTACATACCTGGGGCGTGTTGGATGATGGGCAAGGAATATGAGCAGAGGGAATTGAGCAGGGCCTGCGACTGAGCCAAGGTACTAGTGGTGGTCCAAGGGGTAGCCACACAAGCAGGTGTAGGTACTGGAGGCGGTGGTGGTGGAGGTAGTGTATGTACAGGAGGTGGTGAAGCCGTAAGAGGAGGCATGTATACCTCTTCACCTGAGTCGGATGGAGTCAACCTATCACATGGAGAGATGTACAAAATTGAGTGAAAGAAGGTAACATCAATACTGACGAAGTATTTCCGTCGTAGCAGTTCAAAACAACAGTACCCCTTCTGGGTATGAGAGTAGCCTATAAAGACACTTGACAGCTCTAGGGGAGAGCCTGTCATGACCAGGCGTTAGATTGTCAACAAAGGCAACACAACAAATACTCGAGGTGTAATTGAGAACTCTTATGATAGCATGTGTCCGCAGAGTGACATGGATGACGATAGTATGTGCATAGACCACGCTAACATCCATATCCTCGGCCAAGGGTACCACGCCCTCTGAACTATGAAGAACCTCCCCTGCCGCAAGAGGTAACCATTTCTGATGAGGATTGTGTGGTGGCAGCGAGTGGGATAAGAAGCCTGCTGAGGCGATTGTAGGCCTCCTCCACAGGAGGTATAGACGTACATGTAAGAAGTTGTGTGTGTGCTGCCTCATATTCTGGATCTAGAGCTGCCAAGAAAACTCCAACCATCGTGGAGTTCATGTATGCCATCTTTTGTTCCATGGAAGTAGTAACGGGCATGAAGCTGTGAGGCTTCTTAAACATGCCTCGACGCAAAGAATATAAGGTATGCAGAGGACGACCATTCTGCTCGATCATGTATATATCAAATCATAGTTGAATAGTCTTAACATCGTCATTTACTTGGGCATACTTAATTGCTAGAATATCTCACATTGTCTTGGTGGTGGTGGGCTACCTTACAATGTCATTGGCGATCTCTATGGTGAGAGTCCCACAGAGCCAAACACATGCATACGTGTCACCTTGCTTCCACGAAGCATTGTCCCCAGTCTAATCCATTGGCTAAGGCTTTGTTAGAATGGGCTTCTTGTTATTGCAATGCATAAGGGTTAAAAACTGCATGGACTATAACTCGTAGTTGGTCACATCCATCTCAAGATGGGAGTCGGACCTTGAAGGCACCGGACAAAAAAAGATGTCGAACTTGTTTTCTGACACGATGAAAAAGAACGCCGAAAAAGAACTGGACTAGGGAATTAGACCAATCCTAGCGAATCTACACGATCGTATAGAGGATTAAATGTATGTGTAGACGCATACAACCATCCTCGTCAATCCTCAAGCCGCACTAGGGTCAGAAAACGTGATTTATAGGTCTGAAATCGCCTTTTCTGGGTCAAAATTAGATTGCACAGCAACTTTGATGAGGATTGTGCAGTGTCAGCGAGTGGGATAAGAAGCCTGTTGAGGTGATTGTAGGCCTCCTCCACGGGAGGTATGGACGTACATGTAAGAAGTTGTGTGTGTGCTGCCTCATATTCTGGATCTAGAGCTGTCAAGAAAACTCCAACCATCGTGGAGTTCATGTATGCCATCTTTTGTTCCATGGAAGTAGTAACGGGCATGAAGCTGTGAAGCTTCTTAAACATGCCTCGAAGCGAAGAATATAAGGTATGCAGAGGACGGCCATTCTGCTCGATCATGTATATATCAAATAATAGCTGAAGAATATTGACACCGTCCTTTACTTGGGCATACATAATTGCCATAATATCTCACATTGTCTTAGCGGTGGTGGGCTGGCTTATAATGTCCTTGGCGATCTCTATGGTGAGAGTCCCAGAGAGCCAAACACATGCATACATGTCACCTTGCTTTCGCGAAGCATTGTCCCCGGTCTAATCAGTTAACTAAGGCTTTGTTAGAATGTGCTCCTTGTTATTGCAATGCATAAGGATTAAAACTGCATGGATTATAACTCGTAGTTGGTCCCATCCATCTCAAGATGGGAGACGAGCCTTGAAGGCACCGGACGAAAAAAAGATGTCGAACTTGTTTTCTGACACGATGAAAAGGAACGCTGAAACAGAACTCGACCGGGGAAGTAGACCGATCCGAGCGAATCTACACGATCATATAGAGGATTAAATGTATGTGTAGATGCATACAACCATCATCGGCAATCCTCAAGCTGCACTAGGGTCAGAAAACATGATTTATAGGTCTGAAATCACGTTTTCTGGGTCAAAATTAGACTGCAAAGCAACTCTAGGTGATGTCGGACGGGATTAGGGACTAGTGGCATCCCAACCCTTTGACGACAACCTAGCAACAGCCTCAGAGACCCTTGAGGGCCTGGCGACACAAGAGAAGGTCCCTAGGGGACCTGGCGGCGGCGCATAGGGGGTCGGTCGCTGTGCAAGGAAGTCCTGGAGGGGCTTAGCCACGCTGCAGCGGGCCACAGAATGGGATGGCGATGGTACAACAACCAATGGCGGCACCGTTAGGGCCCTCGAAGGTATAACGAACCGCAACAACTTGACGGTGGTGTGCACAGTAGAGAGGGGGCGACAGGTGGGGTTAGGGCACGGATACGAAAACTCTGGTCTAGAATCGTTCGTATACCATGTGGAGAGAAGAATGAGTTGCTTATTAATGACGCCCTAGGATTCTCTTATATAAAGGAAAAACCTGTTGGGAAAATTAGATAAAGAAGATAGAAAGAATAGATAATATATAAAAGAATAAAAAGATAAGTGATATCTCAACAGCCTAAAAGCCCACTTAAGGACCATGAGCCCCCAATTATCTAGTCAGAAGCAAAAACGAGATCCATCCCCCAATTGGGTCTTGGAAATCCGCAATAAGAAACAACACCTTCACACCCTTCATAAACAAGGAGGGGCAAGGTGAAAGTGTTGCATGGTCTATCAACTCCACTATCGGACCATAGCATATAGTGATGTATATATCGCTTTTTCTATTTTTTGTATATTTCTAACTTCAGTCAGTGGTGCTCTTGTACTTTCAACCATTGTCTCTAGAGTTTCATCTCCATATAAAAAAACCGAGATCCTCCTCTATAATATGAATTCTTTTATCCCGTTTCATATGGTATCAGAGTGAGGATCCAAGACTGGCTATGTGTCACTTGACCTAGCCCACCATATAGTATTTAGTCATCGGTGGGCCCCCTCCACCTTACAATGTCGAGTGTCGCCTATCCCATATGCAAGACCAAGCAACATAAGCATCAACAAACAACAAGAGCTCCCTCGGACTGCAGCAACACTTGAACCGACTTCGACAATCTCTCTGACTAGTGCTTTAGAATGATAATCTTCAAAGGTGACTAAGTTTAGACTCTAACAACATTTAAGCATTATCATTGAAATGCAACAAGGTTGTTTTCCGTCGTGAGAGAGGATTTATGGCAAAAACATTATTAAGCATGTTAAGACTCAATTAAGTCTTGGTCCTTGTAATGATTAATGTAATTATTTATTATGGCGTATCTGCCCTTCTTTACCTCATAAAAACAATGTGCTTCCTAAACGTCTGAGATCCTCCAAGCAGCTCAAATCATCCAAGGTCCATTAACCAAGACTCCTTTAATAATGACCCTAACAATCCTTTTAATTAGTTCTTATAAGTAACTCATTACTTTAAAAGTTTAGTCATGTAAAGATACAAACACTATCTATGATCAATGCCTTCTCGTTTAGACATATTGTTCTAAAAAGCCCACCTTAAGGCAGTGAGGCATAAGCCTACGCCTTACCAAGAAGTTGTAAAGCGTAAGCACGCCTCACCTAGAAGTTGCGAGGCCTAAGCCTATGCTAGTGAGGCAGTGAGACGGTAGTGAGGTGTACACCTCAACCATTTGAACTATATTCATAATATTTTGACTTTCTTAAGATCACAACTTCTCAACTGAAGAAACTTCTCATCATTATATTATAATAGAAGTTCCTAGTACAATCTTTAATATTTAAATTATTGTGTAGTAGAATGGAGGTGTGATAACTCAAAGAACCGACTATAAGTTTTGACCGAGTATAAGTTTTAAATGATTAACACTTTCACTCATTCATCTCTTAAGATCGTGATATATCAACGAGATGAAGGTATTGATATCCATATATATCCTTTTCCAGGATATCGACCAATATCTCACGAGATATCGGCTATATATCACCATATCGAACCATATCGCTCAAAAATGATATTTTCAATGCAAAATTTCTCGGACATCGACTGATATCACTGACATTTTTTGGGTCCCCTGTTTGGTAGGGTATGATGTGACAGGGGCTTGCATAAGAAAATTCTTCAACTTTGAGGTGTCTAATCCATTTTAATTCATCTTCTTGCATTCAAAATTTTTATTATTATGAAATATGTTCTTTAGAAAATTTATATGTTATTATGCTCTTTGTTTCTTTATGTCTGAAGTAGCTTAAAATTTTGTTTATGCATAATATGTGATGCAATATAAAGTCAACATAATGTCTCTAAATTATTTAAAGTTCATCATTTGAACTAATTTTATAATATTTTGACTTTCTTAAGATCACAACTTCTCAACTGAAGAAACTTCCCATCATTATATTATAATAGAAGTTCCTAGTACAATCTTTAATATTTAAGTTATTGTGTTGAAGAATGGAGATGTGACAACTCAAATAACCGAGTATAAGTTTTGATCGAGTATAAGTTTTAAATAAATGATTAACACTTTTAGTCATTCATCGCTTAAGGTCGTGGCATATCGCCGAGATGAAGATATTGATATCCATATATATATCCTTTTCCAGGATATAGACCAATATCTCACGAGATATCGACAATATATCACCATATCGCTCAAAAATGATATTTTCAATGCAAAATTTCTCAGACATCGACTGATATCACTGACACATTTTTTGGGATCCCTGTTTGGTAGGGTATGGTGTGACCGGGGGTTGCATAAGACAATTCTTCAACTTTGAGGTGTCCAATCCATTTTCATTCATCTTCTTGCATTCAAAAATTTTGTTATTATGATATACGTTCTTTAGGAAAAGAATATGTTATTATGCTCTTTGTTTGTTTCTTTAATGTCTAAAAAAGCTCAAAATTTTGAATATGCATAATATGTGATGCAATATAAACATAATGTCTCTAAATTGTTTAAAGTTCATCGTTTCCTTTGTAATGGAAGTTCTTAGTCTAATCTTTAATATTTAAATTATTGTGTAGTAGAATGGAGATGTGAATAACTCAAATGACCGAGTATAAGTTTGAACGGTCAACACTTTTAGTCATTATCGACGTTTAAGATATCGCGATATATCGCTGTATCGAGCCATATCACTCAAAAATGATATCTTCAGTGCAAAATTTCTCGGATATCAACTGATATTGCCGACATATATTTTGGGACCCCCGCCTGGTAGGGTATGGTGCGACAAGGGGAGTTGCATAAGACAATTCAACTTTGAGGTGTCCAATTGATTTTAATTCATCTTCTTACATTCAAAAAACTTGTTATTATGAATTATGTTCTTTAAAAATTATATATTGTGAATTATGATAAACAAAATTTTATTATTATCATTTATGCTCTTTGTTTGTTTCTTTAATGTTTGAAATTGCTCAAATTTTTGTTTATGCATAACATGTGATTCAATATAAACACATGTCCTTTATGTCTCTAAGTTGTTGTTTGAATTTCATCATTTCCTTTGTAATACCTCTCAGCAGTCAAATATTGAACTATCAGCATTGACAACCAACGATATATTTGATATAATGTGTATTGGTGTATTAAGTATACCTCATTCTTGAATATAAACGTGTATTTGTATGTTATATATTATTTTAATAAGTAGGATGATCTTTATTCATGAAAAAAATACTTTTTGTGTTATTTTCGAGATTTCCACCAATATCATCGATATATCCTAATATATCTTTTTCTGGGCAGACCGATACGATATTGATATCGATATTTCGACCCTTGGTCATTATTACATATCAAATTCAATATCCATCTATAATACATGTACCATTCATCCAACACAACAATTTTCCTATTATGTGTGTATCATTAGCAACAAGGCACAGTATGTAGCATAAGTCCTTAAATACATATGGATTTTGAGATTATCTTATTATGTGTCCTTTTTTTCTTACTTCAGATTATGTTTTGATCTAATTCCATGCATTTGATTCTTGATATAAGTACGACTATGATTAAGAAGTATCTCTTTCAATATGCATTTGGAACTAATTAGAAAATTTATTAGTAAAAACTCATAAAATATGAGGTACCAGTGTAATAGCAATCAAAGAAGATGAGTCATTTACATGATATATAATGATGCTAAATAGAGAAAAATGATGTATAAATTGTTATATGCAATTGTACTATCCTAATATAATGTTTATAATGATATGTAAGTAGCTTCCTCACATCCTGGTCTTAATTTTCACAATATCAGAAGTCTGTTTTTCTTACTGTAGTTGTTTTCTTCTTATAGAAGTGAGGCTTACACCTCGACTGCCACAAGGCTTATACCTTGCCTCGATGATGGGAGAATCGTCCCACTACGCCTCATGTTTTTTTAAAAATTGGTTAAACTTTACACATTTGCATAATGGAGGAAAATTCTCTTTTTGGAGACTATGCCTTCGAGGATAGAAATGAAGAGGGAAAAGTCATTCTCGATTTGTAACGGCTTATGAACACTCTCTTCAAGAAGGATGAGCATTTAAAATTACTTAAAAGAGTGGTCTAACTAAAACAAAGATATATTACTTTGTGATGAGGAGAAGAGATTGGTTGTGTTGCAAAGACTGCAAAGTAATCCCAAGAGAGAGAGCTTGACATCTCAACATCTGATGCAGTCCAAAATAATTATTTTGTGCACTTTAATTGTAATTTTTAATTTTTGTAAAATAACCAAAAGCACAACCTTTGTATGTGCCTTTTGGATTTGGATGTGTTTTTAGGTGTAAATTCCGATACAAAGCAACCTACGCATTTGTAATAGAAACATGAAATGAAGTAAAAGTTGATTAGTCATTAGCTTTATTCTCCTTTCCCCTTTGAATTTATTTCTCCTCTCAAATCCTCCAATCTGGTTCTCCTCCTTTATCTTCTTCCCACGAAGCTCGGCGTGCTCCTCCTTAACTCTTAACCCAAATTTCATCTCTTCTCACCCCTCAACAATTCTTCCCAAATATCAACCGCATCAACATCTCTTGCTAGCCATGAATGTGCAATTAAAAGGGTTGGTAAAGAAAATGATGGTACCCAAGATCATTAGAACTAGATGATAGAATCTTCAACTAAAGCAATCAAGCTTCAAGAAGAAGGTTTTAGAAGACTTATCTTGGCATTATAATGGAAGTGTGAATGAGATGTGTGAAGCAGTAGCATCTTGTATCCGAAGAGTAGCCAAACAGATGCTAGGCGAGTCTAAGGGAAGAGTCCCAGGTCAAAACGAGGCTTTGGCGGAGCGAAGGAGTGTAAAAGCTTAAAATGAAAAGAGATGCGTAAGGATAGAATAGATGAAACTGTCACAAACTACAAGATAGTGAACAAGGAAGCAAAGAAGGTTGTAAGTGAAGCTAGGTCAAAAAGCTTTTGAAGTTTTGTACACGTTATGGTGTCCACCCCGCATGTATTATAAGACGGAGAAAAAGTACAAGAAAACTTACAGTAGGCAAGACTCCAGAAGAGTCTTAGAATGGAATCAGTGTTGTCAAAGGCATAAGGCGCTCTAAGGCTTAGAATGGAATCAGTGTTGTCAAAGGCATAAGGCGCTCTAAGGCGCTAGGAGTCCAAAACACCCGAGGCGTTAGGCACTTGACTAGACGCTCGCCTGAGACAATCAAGGCGCTATATATATTACATATATTTATGTAAATATAACTGTATATATCGATACATACATGTATGTGTGTATGTGTTATGTGTACATGCATGTATTTTTTCAAAAAAAAATATTACACATATACACACACCTAAATGACAATCTAATATCGATCCAATATATAGTAAGTGTATGTATATTTATTTATATATACGTATATATGTATATGTAAGTATATATTATGTCTGCAATTAGAGTACTTAAAACTAATATAAATGTAACGTGTAAACAGAACTTAGAACTAACGTGTATAAATGTACGTGTCTATGTAGAATTAAGGACTAACGTGTATGTGTATATGTAGAATTATAGAATTAAGGACTAACATGTATGAGTATATGTAAAATTAATTACTAACTTGTATAAATTACATCTAATATCAATCCAATATATATGTAAGTGCATATATATTTATTTATATATACATATATGTATATGTAAGTATATATTATATCGGTAATTATAGTGCTTAATTTAATATAAATGTAACGTGTAAATAGAATTTATAACTAACATGTATAGATGTATGTGTATATGTAGAATTAAGGACTGACATGTATGTGTTTATGAATAAACATTTATAAGTGAATTTCTATTACATGTATATATGTGTAGTACATGTAAATATGTGTACATGTGTATACATGTGTACATATGTGTATGCATGGATATGCATGCATATACATATGTTTACATGTATATGTGTATATGTCTATATATACATATATGTGATTGTATGTATATATTATGTTTTTAGTTATAATACTTACAATTAATATGCGTGCGTAAATGTATGTGTATATGTGTGTGTAGAGCTTAGTGTGTATATGTTTATGTATGTGTATTGCTGGTGTATGTATAACTGATGCAAGTATTTGTATGCATATATATACACACAAACATGTGCAAATATTACTCAGGACTAGTATTTATCCAATTTTAAAATTTAAAAAGAGAAAAAATACACACAATTCAGCAAAAAGCCTCAGTTTTGCTTCAGGTGTTAGCCTCAAGCGCCCGGCGCCTTAGACCAGTCGCTCGCTTAGGTAGCGCCTGAGGCAAAACGCCTCGCCTTAGCGCCTAGACGAGCGCCTTTGACAACATTGAACGGAATATTACATTTTCAGCATAAAAATGGTGTGAAGAAAAAAGTAGACCATTACGAGTTAACCACAGAGCCCACAAAACAGCAAAAGGCCTTAGGATCTCCTCCATAATTCGATGGCTCCCCTGATACAAAGATTCCCAAAATCTATCCAGATTTTCAAAGCCAATCCAGGGGGCATCACACTCCCTCCAAATGACAGTTGTCTTCGTGCAGTTGAGATGTTTGGAAGTAGCCTTGCACAACAGTCTCTTGTTATTGATCTTTTCATGTGCAGAAAATTATGTCCGGTAGCTTTAGGCTCCAGATAAGCATGCAATCACGCACCATAGTACTATTTGAGGACGTAGGAGGTCTAGATATAATATTATAAGCACGCTCCATTGAGACCTCTTTATCTTTCCATACCAAATGGTCACAACCATCTGATGGCGAGTCTTGAAATCGCAGTGCTTCGAGAAGCAATAGAAACTCCTCAAGTCGTTGGTCAGAGAAATTCGTGCGGAAAGGAGTCATTCAATTACCATCACTCCAGCAATCCGCTACATGCAGCTCACGATCATTAGCCAATGCAAAAAGTCACGGAAATTTTTCACTTGTTTCATTTGTCCAATTGTCTGAGCAGAATGCGAAAGACTTACCATCACCAAGCACACTACGGAACAAGTTCTGAAAATCAAGCATCACCGCCTTGAGCCCTTTCTAGAAAGCCGACGAGCGAGACCGAGCAAGGGGGGACATATCGCCATTGATGCCAATGTTGTAAATGTCATAGATTCCGAGGATAGCCAGAAGGGTATATTCAGGTCGGCCAAAGCAAGAGAAAGGATGACCAAAGATCTTTCTCAAGTAAGATGCATTAAAGATGAGGAAGGAAATGTGATGGTATTCAGAATGATATAGACTAGATGGAAGCAATATTTCAATAAGCTTTTCATTGGAGAAGGGAATATAAAGAGATCACTTTGGGAGATCTAGCTAGTAGTGAAAGGTACTTGAATCGTGCAAGCTATAGATAAGTACATAGGAAGTAAAAGTGGCTTTTTCAAGGCCATGGAACTTGGGAAAAGTGTAGGAGATGACATTCCTATAGAAGCATGGACTTGGCTCACAAATTTATTCAATAT
This sequence comes from Ottelia alismoides, assembly GCA_037367405.1. Taxonomy (NCBI): domain Eukaryota; kingdom Viridiplantae; phylum Streptophyta; class Magnoliopsida; order Alismatales; family Hydrocharitaceae; genus Ottelia; species Ottelia alismoides. The sequence goes on from JAZKJV010005417.1 coordinate 26,653, forward strand.
TATTCGATGAAACAAGAAAATGCTTGAAGAATAGAGAAGCATTGTGGTGCCTCTTTACAAGAATAAAGGAGACATTCAAAATTGTTCGAATTACAGAGGCATCAAAATGATTAGTCATACTATGGAAATTTGGAAACGTACGATTGAAAGAAGATCGAGGCAAATTTCCAAATTAATTGAAAACCAATTCATATTCATGTCAGGTAGCTCAACTATTGAAGCTACCCACTTGATTTTTATTTATTTGGAGAAGGCTTATGATTCAGTCCCACGAGAGATTATATGGAGAGTTTATTCAGTCCTAAGAGAGATTTTGTGGAGAGATTTGGAGAAGAGACAAGTACATATCATATACATTAACCTTATAAAGGATATGTATGATAGGGCTTCATCTTATGTAAGGATCTGGTCTGGGAAGACTGACTATTTTGACTTCAAACATCGGGCTGCACCAAAATTCAACTTTGAGTCCATTCCTTTTTACTTCGATTATGGACAAGTTGACTAGTCACATTTAAGATGAGATACCTTGATGTATGTTGTTCGTTAATGATATTGTGTAGATTGATGAAACCAGAGATGGGGTAAGTGCTAAGGTTGAGGTTTGGCGGCATGCTTTGGAGACTAAAGGATTTCATATAAGCAAGGCTAAAACTGAATATATGAAGTGCACATTTGATGGAAGCAGTGGTGAAGGAATCAAGGTGAATATTGGAGACAATAACATTGAGAAGAAAGATTCTTTTAGATACCTAGGATCTATTTTGCAACATGATGGGAAATCGACAGAGATATTATTCATAGAATAATTGCAGGTTGGTTAAAATGGAGAGGAACCTCTACTATTTTATATGAGAAGAAAATTCCTTTGAAAATCAAAGGAAGGTATTACAAAGCAGTCGTGAGACCTTTTATGCTTTATGGACTAAACATGAATGTTGGCCTAAGAACCATAGACATGTGCAGAGAATAACAGTAGCAGAAATGAAAATGCCACTTGATTTTTATTTATTTGGAGAAGGCTTATGATTCAGTCCCACGAGAGATTATATGGAGAGTTTATTCAGTCCCAAGAGAGATTTTGTGGAGAGATTTGGAGAAGAGACAAGTACATATCCTATACATTAACCTTATAAAGGATATGTATGATAGGGCTTCATCTTATGTAAGGATCTGGTCTGGGAAAACTGACTATTTTGACTTCAAACATCGGGTTGCACCAAAATTCAGCTTTGAGTCCATTCCTTTTTACTTCGATTATGGACAAGTTGACTAGTCACATTTAAGATGAGATACCTTGATGTATGTTGTTCGTTGATGATATTGTGTAGATTGATGAAACCAGAGATGGGGTAAGTGCTAAGGTTGAGGTTTGGCGGCATGCTTTGGAGACTAAAGGATTTCATATAAGCAAGGCTAAAACTGAATATATGAAGTGCACATTTGATGAAAGCAGTGGTGAAGGAATCAAGGTGAATATTGGAGACAATAACATTGAGAAGAAAGATTCTTTTAGATACCTAGGATCTATTTTGCAACATGATGGGAAATCGACAGAGATATTATTCATAGAATAATTGCAGGTTGGTTAAAATGAAGAGGAACCTCTACTATTTTATATGAGAAGAAAATTCCTTTGAAAATCAAAGGAAGGTATTACAAAGCAGTCGTGAGACCTTTTATGCTCTATGGACTAAACATGAATGTTGGCCTATGAACCATAGACATGTGCAGAGAATAACAGTAGCAGAAATGAAAATGCCACTTGATTTTTATTTATTTAGAGAAGGCTTATGATTCAGTCCCACGAGAGATTATATGGAGAGTTTATTCAGTCCCAAGAGAGATTTTGTGGAGAGATTTGGAGAAGAGACAAGTACATATCCTACACATTAACCTTATAAAGGATATGTATGATAGGGCTTCATCTTATGTAAGGATCTGGTCTGGGAAGACTGACTATTTTGACTTCAAACATCGGGTTGCACCAAAATTCAGCTTTGAGTCCATTCCTTTTTACTTCGATTATGGACAAGTTGACTAGTCACATTTAAGATGAGATACCTTGATGTATGTTGTTCGTTGATGATATTGTGTAGATTGATGAAACCAGAGATGGGGTAAGTGCTAAGGTTGAGGTTTGGCGGCATGCTTTGGAGACTAAAGGATTTCATATAAGCAAGGCTAAAACTGAATATATGAAGTGCACATTTGATGGAAGCAGTGGTGAAGGAATCAAGGTGAATATTGGAGACAATAACATTGAGAAGAAAGATTCTTTTAGATACCTAGGATCTATTTTGCAACATGATGGGAAATCGACAGAGATATTATTCATAGAATAATTGCAGGTTGGTTAAAATGGAGAGGAACCTCTACTATTTTATATGAGAAGAAAATTCCTTTGAAAATCAAAGGAAGGTATTACAAAGCAGTCGTGAGACCTTTTATGCTCTATGGACTAAACATGAATGTTGGCCTATGAACCATAGACATGTGCAGAGAATAACAGTAGCTGAAATGAAAATGCTAAGGTGGTTGTGCACTACACAAAAAGATCAGATTCGGAATGATGTGTCTCCAAAAAAGTTGGAATCACTCAAATATATGATAGAAAAGCGCTTAAATTGGTTTGGCAACTTATAACGGAGGTTGGTTGAGACTACCATCCGAAGGGATCTTAGTTATTTGCATCTAAGCTCGAGAATGGCCCAAGATAGATCTGAATGGAGGCAAAGACTCCATGTAGGCTAGCTGACTCTACTTAATGTGAGAAATATATTTTCGCTTTTTATTTCTCCACATGCATGTACCAGCCAAGCTGGATGATGTAAGCGGATAAAAAAACGAGGTTGTATCGGGCTCTGCAAGCTAAACAGGTGTATGGGCAGAACATATTTCAGCAAATGGTTCGTCATGTGGTGATATGGCACTGAACTAGGTAAGCCATTCGATGAGTCAAAGCCTAGTTTCCGGTATAGAGGCGTCCAAAAAAAGAGGAGCGTGTGTTTGTGTCAACCCAGAAAATGAGGTTGACTTGGTGAAAGGTTTTGTCGAGTCTCATAATAATGTCAAAGATTCCCCTGACCCAACAAACCACTTGTTGAGACTATGCCGGGCTCTCCCGCGCCCACCCACCTATAAATACCAACTCCCCTCTCCCTTACCTCCCCACACTCTCACAAAAGCATCCTCAAGCTCACTCAAGGCCTTAATTGTCAGATTTCGTATCGTTTCGATAAATCCTAGAATGAGAAATACGATGAAATTTCGATGAAATGGCCTGAATTGGGGAAATTACTCGAAAACTCATTTTTTTCTAAAGTTAAGATTTCTAATATTCTTTAACTCAGTGAGAAAGAAAGACAGCTTTTTTTTGCTAATAATAAGATATTAACATGATATGTTACACTAAATTTCCATTCAATCGTTTCAGCAGACAAAAAATAATATGATAATCAGTACCAGATTTGGAATTGAGATTAGAAGTTATTAGTTTCACCTCTTCAACATGAAGATAATGGTGACACGTGTAATAATAATAAAGAAAAACATACACCAAGAAAAAATACCTCTTCAATAAGAATGACTTGACACACACGATAACTACTAATCAAAACATATATATTAAAATAAAGAAAGAATGAAAAAGATATAGCTCTTCATCTAAAACTTGAATTTAACTCTTAAATCTTGTGTCTAACTGATTCGGTTTGGATTTAGATCTAAAATTTGGAAACTAACTAAAGAAACTTCTTTAAACAATGCAAAGCACTCTAACAACTCAACATATCAACGAACAAATAAGTGAAAATTCATTAATATATGCAAATTTCGATGTAAACGAAGCATATATTCCTTTATTTCATTGACATTTCGCTGATATTTTGTTAAAATCCTAAAAGAAACAAGGTAGCATTTTGATTTCGATGACCTAGAGAAATGAAAATTTTGGAGAAATTCGATGGAATTTCTTTGAAATTTGAGGTCATGAGCTCACTCTCCATTCCTCTCAAGCTCCCCCCAATCATGATATGTTACACTAAATTTCCATTCAATCGTTCCAGCAGTCAAAAAAGTAATATCATGCTTATAATCAATACCAGATTTGGAATTGAGATTAGAAATCATTAGTTTCACCTCTTCAACATGAAGAGAATGGCGACACGTGTAATAATAATAAAGAAAAACATACACCAAGAAAGAGTACCTCTTCAATAAGAATGACGTGACACACACGATAACTACTAATCAAAACATATATATCAAAATAAAGAAAGCATAAAAAAGATAGAGCTCTTCAGCTAAAACTTGAATTTAACTCTTAAATCTTGTGTTTAACTGATTCGGTTTGGATTTAGATCTAAAGTTTGGAAACTAACTAAAGAAACTTCTTCGAACAATGCAAAGCACTCTAACAACTCAACATATCAACGAACAAATAAGTGAAAATTCATTAATATATGCAAATTTCGATGTAAACGAAGCATATATTCCTGTATTTCGTTGACATTTCGCTGATATTTTGTTAAAATCCTAAAAGAAACAAGGTAGCATTTTGATTTCGATGACCTAGAGAAATGAAAATTTCAGAGAAATTCGATGGAATTTCGTTGAAATTTGAGGTCATGAGCTCACTCTCCATTCCTCTCAAGCTCCCCCCAACACCCCCCTTCTCCCAAGCTACCTCTCCATCTTTTTAGCTAAGGTATGTTTTTATATTTTATGTTTTATATTATCATACTAAATGGTTGATTAAATTTTAGGTTTTTTATCAGTTGTGCCCTTCTGAGATATTGCAATATCAGTTATGTCCCTCTCTTTTTTGGAATATCAGTTGTGCCCCTACCTTCTTGTAAAATTAATAGTTCTGCCCTTTTATAATATCATTTATACCCCTGCTTTACCTTAACAGAAGGGCAGAACTGTGAATTTTACAAGAAGGTAGGGGTACAACTGATATTCCAAAAAAGGAGGGGCATAACTGATATTGCAATATCTCAGAGGGGCACAACTGATAAAAACCCTAAATTTTAAGCAAATTAAATATATCGCTATGCATTTTTCTAGCTAAAAGTTGATATATTAGACCAAATAATAAGTGCAATATCTTACACTTGATGTAAATAACAGAACTAACTCACATTGTCTAGATGTTAATATGGCATTTACATGTTGAAACATTGTACATAGAAATGTTAATGTCATAGAATAACCAACAACTCATTTTATGTAGTTCTATTATATGACATGTGTTAAAAATAAAGCTAAAACAGTCATCAGAAAGATAAACATAAACATCATGTTTTGTGTGGAACCTTACTCCGTGAGGGAGCGGGATGAAGTCACGGTAGAAGGCCTCAAAGGGCCAGATATTCTATTGAAGTTTCTCAATGAGTACAAGGGGTGTGGGGCTCTTTATATAGCCCCAGAGACAGACCCGAGTCCCACATATGGTAGATGCGGGACTAAACATGAGTGGGTTATCCTCTATTACATACTCCAACACTCCCCCTCAAGTTGTATCTGAGAAAGATGCAGCGTGCAACAAAAAGAAAAAGTGCACAACTCATCTTCATCCGATACATCTGAGAAGAATATATGTTTGTTGTTGGTAGAAGTCCTCGCTCGATGACGGGTCTGCGATGCTCATGTCACCAGGACGTACCTCTTTCATGCCTAGAAAAGAGTCGCGGTAGAAGAAGAAAGTCCAGCGCAGAGTAGAAGCCGGGGATAGAGACACCCCAACGAACTAGTCGGTGCTCGGTGAATATGGTTGATAGCTATAGGAGTATGGAGTGTCAGTCTGTCAGTTGTGGACAAGCAGAAGCCATGTAGATACATCTCAAGTAGAAGAATGTGTGCCATCTCTCACTTCCCCTTTCTTACATACTTGATAGAATAAGAGCATAGTTCATCAAGTTGGGAGAAACAAAATATGCATTTTTTCTCCTTTTTTTGCTGCTTTTTTTGCACTAATCTTTTTTTTGTAGTCGTCCCCCCTTTTTCTTTTTCTTTTTGAAGGCCAGAAACAGGGGGAGACACTCAACAGTGTTCGCCCCAAATAATATTTATAAAACGAAAAAAAGAGGTAGAGACACACAAGTGAAAGGAACAAAAAAACAAATTACAGTTCTCACTCCACTAATCTCGCGGCATGAAACCCTACGTTTTCTTTGTAGAAGCGTTGCCCCGAGAAGAGTAAAGCATTCCTTCCCAACCAAACGGTCCACAGAATGGCGACTGGATAGACTAGCTCCCTCCGAGCTCTGCTCTTATTAGCAACCATCGAGCCGCAGAAAGACTCCAGATCCACAGCGCATAACCAAGTCAATCTGCCCCCCCCCCCATATCTGGATCACCTTGGGGCATTTAAAAAATAGATGCTCAACGGTCTCAATGGCCTCCTCGCAAAGGCACCTATCAGAGGTAGAACCCAGAAGTCGAGCACACTTGTCCCTTGTCATTAGCCTTTATCTACGTAGCAGCCACAAGAAGAAACCAATTCGCTCAGGGAGCTTGAGAGCCCAGAAAAACGCACAATCGCGAATCACAACCTCCAAGCGAGACGGCGGAGGCCTGCAAATCGCCTCAAATGCCTTCTTAACCATGAATGGACCCGCACGCCATCCCCAATGCTCCCTTCCCTCCGTTGGACGCCCCACATCCTTGATAGAATCCAGCAACGCGAGGAAGTCCTCGAGTCTCTGGTCCGAGAAACTAGATGACCCGCACGCCATCCCTAATGGACCCGCACGCCATCCCCAATGGTCCCCCCTTTTTCTTCCGCTATTCTCTTTCTTTTTCCTTTTTTTGTGTGGCTTCCTTTTGTACGATAGCCTCTCTTTTTTTGACCAAATCCTCTTTTTTGGAAAACTGTGGCCCAAATAGGCACAATATTTTTTTTGAAGATACCAAATCAGCCCAATATGCTCTCAATCTTCCTTTTTTTAAATCATCACATGCCAAAATAGGGCTCAAACATTTATGCTCCCTCTCTCTCTCTTTAATAAGGAACAATAGCCATTTAAATGGGCCTTACATTACACGGTTCCTATGGAACCCAATGAGCAGCTTCTTCGAGTTAGTTGTCGTATCTGGTGCTTGTTGGCGATGTGCACATGGAGTGTGAAAGCCGAAGCCGTAAGTAGCGTCGTCATTCGTCGTTGGGTGATGCGCGTCATTTTGAGAAGGATGTCTTTGTGCACGAGAAGGAGGTCGGTGTCAGAGAAGATATCGCACGTGGTCATGCGATTGGGAAGGACTGAGCCATGCCAGCTGGAAAGGAGTTGTCGCCTGAGTGATTCCTGGAGATTGGAGATCCTCCAGTATGCTTGGGAGCTCGCATTGGAGCCATCGTGCAGAGGTGCACCACCGCCTGCAAAAGAATCTAGAGAGTCTGATTGTGCCAATCGTGCGAGGGATTGATCGCAAGAGGACTGGATGGAAATCGCCCATATTGGAGGGGCACGACGGGCGATGCTTTCGAGGGTTGTAGCCCTCAGGGTGGCTCGATTTTGGGCATTTGTCGAGAGCTAGAGGATCGTGCAGTGCCTGGAAATGCCTCTCCACTTGCCTGCCCTAGAGATGGTATGGGTTTTTGGAGTGCGTTGGAGGAGCAGTAGCATCAGGGAAGATCACACCCACTATTGTAAAAGTCGGTCGACTAGGCCAACAAGTCGGTATGACTAGTCGAGTGGGCGGTAGCCGACTTGACTAGGCCTAGTCGGTCGACTACTCGACCGACTTTTACATAGAGATTTGTATTTTATTATTTTTTAAAAGCGAACTTATTCTAATATGCTTATTGTTATATTTAAAGTCAATTAGTTCTTTTGTTTCATAATGATAGTATAGAAAATGTACAAAATCTATGCAAATATATAAGAATATCTGTACAAAAAATGATTTAACAAAACCGACTAATGGTCGATTAAATCCGATTAGTTTCTCGGTTGCCGATTAATCCTTAGGCAGTGACCTCGCTAACCAAGTACCGACTAACGATTTCTGCAACCCTGATCACACCCATGGAAAAATTTGCACGGTGGTTTGAACTAGGGTTTCATCGAAAACCGATGAACTTGAATAGATAATCGAATATGAACACAAAATAAATCTTCTAAAAATTTGAATCGAAGCATAGAATCAACTTGCTCCGATTCTAGAATGTAGAAGCGAATCGACAAACAAGAAGGAATAAACATGAAGGACACAAAGGTTTTATGTGGAACCCTACGGGAGAAGGCCTCAAAAGGGTCAGATATTCTGTATCGAATTTCTCGAAGTGTAGGGGGAGTGGGGCTCCTTAAAGACTGGAGTCCCACAGATAGTAGATGTGGGACTAAACATGAGTGGGTTACCCTATTACATACTCTAACAACATGTTTTACATTGAACAACAATCAACTCACACTATAATTTTCCATACATACCTTTTTAGTTTTTTAGTTGATCCTAAATAATGTAGGAATAGGCTTTGTTGTTGTTGCGCCTTATTAATTTTTAAATAACATAACTTTAGTTGGGAATGTCTCTCAGATTGCATTTCTAAATTTGGTAGTTTTTCTACTTTAATATTAAGATTAAAATAATAGTTTTTCAGATTTAATCTTGTGATTGAAGTTAATTGAGGACTTTAACATTTTCATAATCATATTAAATATTAATATGATTGTAACTAGTTGGTGTTTAGGCCTAAATACGTTGAGTAGTATTCTCACTCACATGTTTGCATGGCCAATTTCTGGTTGAAATCTATATTAGTAGGATTATGGATCAAATTTCAAATGGTTTAGAAATTTGTTGATAAAACAATCATAATTACAATAATAATTATATTATTTTAAGGAAGTTGAGTGGTTACTTAATTGCACCTTAAATTTTAAGGAGCTCCCACTCGAATGTTTGCAAGACTTGACTTTCCACCCCCAAGACTTGGACCACTTTTGGGATTCTTTGGTGACGGCGAGGACTTATGATAGAGACGTAATTCTTCGATCGGTGGCCATAATCTGGGCTATCTGGTTAGCTCATAACGGTGCACATTTCTCTACTCAGTGTTTCTATTGTGAAAATGTAATCTTTCACTCTAGGGCTCTCCTTGATTCCCGGTTCATGTAAGTTACTCTTTAACTTTAATCTTTCAACAATAAAGTTGGGGCGGACAACATAGCATGTTTCCCCCATTTTGGTCAAAAAAATGTTTGCAGGACTTGGCCAATTAGATAGAATTCAGCATTGCTGTGATTTATAAAAACAATCCTAACTCATTCATATTTGAGAAGTAATAGAAGAAATAACCCTCAGTGGCTCTCTCGTGGTTTCATACCGCTCCTTAGAAGGTAGGGTTCTATGTTAATCTCCATGTTTCTTATTCTTTGATTTCACAATTGCTCCGGTTCATGTAAGTTACTCTTTAACTTTAATCTTTCAACAATAAAGTTGGGGCGGACAACATAGCATGTTTCCCCCATTTTGGTTAAAAAAATGTTTGCAGGACTTGGCCAATTAGATAGAATTCAGTATTGGTGTGATTTATAAAAACAATCCTAACTCATTCAGATTTGAGAAGTAATAGAAGAAATAACCCCCGGTGGCTCTCTCGCGGTTTCATAGCGCTCCTTAGAAGGTAGGGTTCCATGTTAATCTCCATGTTTCTTATTCTTTGATTTCACAATTGCTCTTTTATTCATTTGTGATCACAAAGTTCTCTCTATATTTTTTTTCTTTATGATTTTGTTTGTGTGTGGCACTGTTGCTCGATGGGTTCCTTGTGTAACTTATTAGAAAATAAGAATACGGAAGATTAATTAGAGAAAATGGAATAAAGAATAAGGAACACCGGGATTTTACATGGAATCCTCCTCCCTAAGGAGCAGGATGAAACCACGGGAAAGACCACAAAGGGCCATATGTGACATTACACTTTCTCATTGTTACAAGAGAGTGAGGGGCTTCTTATATAGCCCTCATTGATTCTCCACATCTCACAGACGGTCGATGTGGACTAAACAGGATGTAGTAAATGGATCACGAACCCATCTACAACATAAGTGACGCATAACACATGTACTCCAGCACTCCCCCTCAAGCTAGAGCATGCAATGCTCAGCTTGGACAAACAGAAAGAAATCTCAAACTCACGCTACAGAACACTACGGACAATATCAACTAAACGCAAACACAATTGCTGGTTGTTGTTGAGGATGTTGCTTCTCATGTCGTGCCCAGGTGAGGAGGAACAAACGGGATGGAGTGTGAGTCGGAGAATGGGATCTCTACTCTGAGTCCCTATGAAACACATGAAAATCTTGAGCCGACAAAACCAGAAAGATGGGGACCACACAAAAATGATGGCAAACATGTGCACATCAAACTGAAGACTCGGAAACATCTGAACGTCGAGTCTGAATATCATAATAACTAGAGTCTGAAATCTGGCCGTGCATCTGGACTGGAGAATCTGAATCTGAACTGGAATATGATAATCTGGCCTCTTATAAAACTCTACATAATACTCCCCCTTTCTCCCATACTTCTCAGAAATCAATGGCAACGACAAAGGTGGGAGAAGACAACAAAGATGGGGAAACAAACCATGAATCACATAAGTCGTCTACATTTTTCTCAGCTTTTCTTCCTCAATCAATTTTTTTTCTGGCTACTTCATTCATTTTTTTAATAACCTTCACTTTTTTCAAATAAGCCGTTCATTTCATTTTTTTACAGCTTTTCTTTTCTTCTTTTACAAAAAAAATCCGGCTATTTTTTTCTTCCTTTTTAAGCGATGATTTTTCTGTACGCACCTCTTTTTCAAAATACGTTTTTTTTTAAATTGAGCTCGACTTGGACCCAAAATACAAATCACCTTCCTTTCTTACAATAAAAAAATGGGTAAATTACAATTTGGGTCCTCATCTATGGGTCCGATCCCAGAATAGGTCCCGATTTTTAAATTGTAACGATTCGAGTCCCAGGACTATTTAGGAAATGGAAATTTTGGGATTCATGACGAATATGCCCTTGTTGGGAAGGGAATGGGGGTTGGGTTCCAACTTTTAAACAAGATCATACTCGTCATTAGCCTCAAAAGGTTCCTTACATTAATGGTCTTGGGACCCGAATCGTTACAATTTAAAGATCGGGACCTATTTTGAGATCGGACCCATAGATGAGGACCCTAATTGTAATTTACCCTAAAAAAATTAAAGAATGCAGCCCACTTGGGCTCTTTATTTAGGGTTCCCACTTGGGAACACTTTCTAGTCCACCGCCCTTGATGGGGTCCTACTGTTGAGGGTGTCGCCGCCCCTCGAATAGGAGGGTGCTGCCTGGATTTGTCAGAGATGGGGCTCAAGCTTTGCCTGGAGATGGTGAAGGGCCCCTTGAAAAGAAGCGTCGTCGTCGCCTGGGAGAACGGGGTTTAGGGACGCAAGCTGCTGTCGGGAGGAGGTGCGGCTTCGGTTGGGGATGCGCCTGCATGAGTCGCCACCGCCTGGAGGGTTGCGCACCCTGGATCTTGCCGCATGCTGGGGGCGTGCCAAGGCCCTATATGTCGGTTTCGGTCACCATTTCGGTATCGAGAAAAACAGAATTTCGATGGAATTTCGGTGGAATTTCGACCGAAATTTCGATCATTTCGGTCATTTTTTGTACTAGGACCCCCATATTTCGGTCATTTCGGTCATTTCGGTCGAATTTTGATTTCGACTGGATATCGATATTCGACAGAAATGCGACTGAATTTCGTTGAAATTTGAGGCCATGGGGCGTGCACCCTGGATGCCGCCGCCTGGAGAACAGGGTTTAGGCCGCCTGTTGTTGTTGGGAGGAGGTGCAGCTTCGGTTGGGGATGTGGTTGCATGGGCCGCCGCCGCCAAGAGGGGATGTTGAGCTCGCCACCTAGCGCGAAGGAGTTGCGAGGGCTGCTTGGTTGTGATGGAACCTTCCTGGAGGCTCGAGATGGCGACACAATGTCATCGCTTTCAACACCTTTTTTTGTAAAATCACAACTGCTTGCGTGGGGAATTGCCTCACCTAAGGAGCCATCGCCTAGAGTGGCCTTCGCTTGGAGGCTTCAGCGTTGTCATAGCGGGAGGATCGTGGCTCTGCTTGGAGCCACCTCGATCTGCTTTGATGCATATATGGCACACCATAGATGTCGCCGCCAGGAGCTGGAGATGCAGCTTGGATAAGGGTGGCACCGCCTTGGGAGAAGAGGATTGGGGATATCGTGATGGACTTGTGTCGCCAGCAGTTAGAGATCTGTCGCCTGATGAGGCTTCGTCTCCCAAAGGAATTGTGAGGGAACCTTCCTGGAGGCTCGAGATGGCGACACAATGTCATCGCTTGCAACACCTTTTTTTGTAAAATCGCAACTGCTTGCGTGGGGAATCGCCTCACCTAAGGAGCCACCGCCTAGAGTGGCCTTCGCTTGGAGGCTTCAGCGTTGTCATAGCGGGACGATCGTGGCTCAACACAATGTCATCGCTTGCAACACCTTTTTTTTGTAAAATCGCAACTGCTTGCGTGGGGAATCGCCTCACCTAAGGAGCCACCGCCTAGAGTGGCCTTCGCTTGGAGGCTTCAGCGTTGTCATAGCAGGAGGATCGTGGCTCTGCTTGGAGCCACCTCGATCTGCTTTGATGCATATATGGCACACCATAGATGTCGCCGCCAGGAGCTGGAGATGCAGCTTGGATAAGGGTGGCACCGCCTTGGGAGAAGAGGACTGGGGATATCGTGATGGACTTGTGTCGCCAGCAGTTAGAGATCTGTCGCCTGATGAGGCTTCGTCTCCCAAAGGAGTATGGAATCGCGTGGGCGCAAGAGGTGTGCGACCACGGTTTCATGCGACATGATGAATTGGAATGAATTGTAGTTGACAACTTTCTAGGGTTTAAAAAACCCTAGATTTCTTTCTGAAACTTGGCCATAAAACTCGGATCAGGGGCGAGTTTCTGTGCTTAGAACTTCAAGAATCTCTGGAACTTCAAATGCAGAAATTAGGGTTTCTAAAGAAAACCCAAAATTTCTCGAAACTTGGATGGATCTCAAATCATGAACAAAGAATAATCTTCACGAATAAAACACCCAAATCGAATCTCGAACAAATGATGAAATAATTTTTCGAGAATCGAACCCACTCTGATACCATGTTAGAAAACTTGAATATGGAAGCTGATATCAGAGAAAAGAATAAAACAATATGGAACATCGGGATTTTACGTGGAACCCTACTCCCCAAGGAGTGGTATGAAACCACGGGATAACGCCTCAAAGGGTTGATGTGTCTATTGACTTTCTCGACTGGTATAGAGGATGAGGGGCTTCTTACATAGTCATCATTGATTCTCCACATCTCACAACTGGTAGATGTGAGATTAAACAACTGGATGTGATAAATGGATCTTGGAGGGATCCATTTACCCATCTACCACATGAGTGATGCATACTCAACATACTTCAACAGAACTATATGTTCTTTGTGTGTAGCAGTAGTAGCCAAAGGTGCCATCGAAGACGAGCCTCTCCTATCGACAACAGGCAGGCCATTGCTATGAGGGGCAATAATGACAGCAACAACAATGCCCAACAATGGGAGTGCCATAGCCAAAGCGTCGTCACGTCTCCGCGCCTCAAGGTGCAATTTTTAAAACCATGTCAATA
>JAZKJV010005418.1:0-145499 GCA_037367405.1 Ottelia alismoides
CTATCAGAGATATGACAAATAACTGGCCACCTGGCCCTCGGATGTGATATGGAGACGATAGCGTCTCTGCAACTCTATCTAAAGAAACAAGCAACCTCGAAGCAAGGAAAGAGTGTGTCGCGCCGGAATCAAATAAAACATGGAAAGGTCGGCCCAAGACTGAGACCATACCTTTCACTACAGTAGCGGATGAACGTGCCTGCTCCTCAGTAACGGCATGTAACTGCCCCTGCCTGGCTGATGCAGCACTAGATCCCGCCACACTCTGCATCTGTCTCGGCTGCTGTCGCCTAAAGTTGGAGTTCCTGCCACGGAAACTCCCTGAACGCTGTGTCTGAGGCTGTGGCTGTGAAGGCTGTGGCTGAGGCTCGCCAGAAGCCTGTGGGCACTGTGCTCGGTAATGTCCCCACTCGTGACATCGGTAACACCGGACTGGTCGAGTAGAGGGAGTAGCTGTGTCCGTGCTCCGAGCTGGTCCTGCAGGTGGTCTATCTGCTCGCTGCGACCCAGATGGTCGAGTGGATTCTGTACCTCGTCCGGCAAGTGCTCCTCCTAGAGTAGTCGATGGAGAAGAGCGAGCACTGCCAGAGAATGTCGAACCTGTAGGTCGGAACCGTCTGGCTGTCCTCTGCTGCTGAAACGGTCGACGTATCGGCCCAAAATATCGTCGCGGTCTAGGCGGTGCTCCAGACGAGCTCCCGTAACGTCTCCCTCTAATGTCCTCGAACTTCTCCGCAGCATCGGTAGCCTCGGAGATAGAAGTGATGTGTAGTCCAGCCAGCTTCTCCTGTACTTCCTCTCGCATGCCACCAATGAACTTTTCCAGATTCTCTTCTGGAAATGCGCCAGCTGCTCGTGTATGTCGTGACAACTCTGTATATCTGATAAAATAATCCCTGGCTGTCATCTGTCCCTGACGAAGCTCTGCAAACAGTCGGCGCTGGGACTCCTTCCACTTCGCAGAAATGGGCTCTGAACCTCGTCACAAAATCGTTCCAAGTAGGCTCTCGGCCTAACTCGGACACTACGGCCTCCCACCATCGCTCGGCGAAGTCTATCAGTGAATACTCTATGAAAGATAGCCACGTGTTTCGTGGCGCATGAATCGCCCTGAGTACCTTCATTACTCTCTTCAGCCACTGCTCAGCGTCATCTGGTGGACCTGTGCCCTCGAACAAGGGTATGTTGGCCCGCTGATAAGAAGTGAAGACTGACTGGTGCCTGTGAATGGCTGCATACTCGTGTGTATCCTCGTCAGCAAAGTCAACAGGGTCCTGCTCCCTGTCTAAGTCTGCATCCTCCTCAGCTCCATGCTCTGGAATGTCCTCTAGTGGATCGTCAGGATGAGGCTGCTCCACCTCAACGGACTGGTGTTGGTCCTGTCGTATCCCATCCTGGGATGGATAGTACGTGAAATCTGACAGGTCCTCAAACCTCATCTCCATGTCCGTCTACCTATCGGCAATCTCAGTCTGCTGGGCCAATATCTGCTCCTGCTGGCCTCTCATAGCAGCCTGCTGCTGCTGAAGATTGGTAAGTGTGCTCAGTATGCGTGCCAGCTGATCAGAAGTATCCTGACCTGGTCGAGATGCCATGGCTCTGCATGAGAACCATAATTAGTCATAAGGATGCCCTAGACAGGGATTTATCATAATTGCTTTTCTCTTCTTGGGATATTACATGAAAATTAATGAACTTGGTAACATCTGTGGTTATTGAATATGAATGTCATATTTCCCTTTTCGAACTCACGACAAGTCGGTAGACTGTCGCTATTCGAGAACTTAATGCGATCGGAATTGTAATACCGCGAATGTACGTATCGGGGTACCACTGCTCTGATACCAAACTGTGAACCCCTCAGGATCCGGGTACCCGTTTACGCGCAATTCGCAAGATATCATTCACGCTTAATCGCACCAGTCGCAAAAATACAGGGAAAATTTTTCTTTTTTTTCGCAACTATGACATTCATTCTCAATATCTGACCACAAGTAAAAGAGACAATATGGCACCAAAATTCTTTTTCATTATATTCATATCTATTTACAACATGTACAAGCATCTTCCATGTTACAACATATATCCCAAAATGTGATACAAAGAGATAACATTTACATCATTATCTGGACAAAAACTGAGACAAAGTAATTCATACCGTCGGGTATAAACTCTGTCTCCAGGAAGCATGTATAGCTACTGAGCTACAGGCTGTTTGCCTGCCAAACATGTTAGGAAAGAAAAGGCGTCAGCGGTTGCTGGTACCTCCCAAAAACTTATATAAAATAACAGGCATTTATTATTTACAAAAGAAAGCAAGTAGAGAGGCAAGAACAACTCAAATTAAACTTTATTTCTACTTTGCAATGAAAAAGGTTTTTCAGGCTACTTGTAAGCATCTCAAATGTTTGTCCCATACCCCAGCATTCCCACATGTGACATATTTTATAGTACTTTGAGTATTCATGAGTATCTGAGTGTAAGCACATATCTATTCAGAAATCACGTTGTTGAGTGATAATGGAAAAGTTATGATTGGAAAGATCTATTAATTATTTAAATCATTGGGTAGAGAGAATGGTCATTTTCTATTAACCCTAACTGTTGATCGTAACTTCTCAACTCTTAATTCCAATGTTTCAGATACAAACTCCAGATGGTGTAGATGCAGATATGGATGATCTAGATGTAGAATCGCCATGTCTGTTGGCGAAGTAACTCAAGCGGTGAAGAAGCCTACAAATGGCTCTTCCGTCTCGCCCTCTAATTGGAAGCGCGGTCCAATAGAGGGATAGGTCTACTCCCCAACCTACGCCACTGAGACGGGTGAGAGTGACTCCCTAGAAAAGTCGCTCTAGAAAAACAGCCCGACTAGTACGGGCAACCGAGCTCGTACGGTAAAGCTGAACAACCCAGGATCCCCCGCCTGGGCATCCTAAAACAGGGTCAGCGGAACTGGTCTAAAGTCTGGATCCCAACGAGGCGTAAAACACTGCGAGCTCGCGTAAAACCGAAAAGGGACTGGGATCCTAGACCCGCGCACTTGGCGGCCGCTGCCCTAACTGGGCTTCCTTTCCTCCGCCCAGGTGAGGGTCACCGCGCCCTCGCACAGTCAGGCGTAGAAGTCACCATGACCAGCAATAAAAATGTCAGTTATTACCAATTCATAACTTTCAAGTACCTCGTAGATTCCCACTGTAGTACATAATACTTAAGTTCCTTGATCTGTTAAAGCACCGAGGTTCTCGGTTTCTAAGATTTGGCCTATTGATTGACTTAATTTTATAGATCTATTGTATGCAATTAACCCCAATATCCTCGGTTCTTCCATGATTATCCAGTGTAGAACTTATCACTATTTCAAATGATTCATAAATCTCCAATAAAATATATCCAAACATTAACTCATCCGAGCAGGTGTAATCATGTTTTGCCCTTTTAGATTTTTTTTTTTAGTTTAATAACGGGGGTTATCCTGAGAAAATCTACAAGATATTCAAGTCCAATAATCTCTGAAAAAAGTGTTTCAATCTTACGTAAAATTTGTAATACCACCACCAAAGATCCTTATAAAGTTCTTGTTGACGCATAGGATATTTTGTATCTCTTTGTTATTTTATTTTTTTTTGTTAGTCTCTTATGTAATTTACCCATAGGCTACTCTCCTATATAAGAGAGCCTAGGGTTGTGGAATAGAATACTCATTCACGTTTTCCAACATGGTATCAGAGCGACGGTCCTAGACCGGAGTTCTCGAAACCCTAACCCTAACCCGCCCCACCCGCCCGGCCTCTCCTCTCTCTTCTCTCGGCGCCGTTCTTCTCACCGAGCTTCGATCCGCCGATCTGGCGGCGCTCCTCTCTGCGGCCCTCTTCAGCGACTATCGTTGTGCATTCGCGCAGCACATCTTGCGCTGATCGCGCAGCGCTGATCATACAGCGCTGATCGCCCTCCAGCGCCGATCGCCCCTCTGTGCTGATCGCGAGTGGAGACACTTCAGCGACGATCTCCTCCATCGCATGAGCGTTTAGCGAACTCAAATCAGTTTGCGCGCGATCCTGATCATTTGCGTGCATCCCTGAGCGAGCACCTTGCGCGCAGTGTGCACCTGCTTCCAGCTTTGATCGCACGTGCTTTCAGCACGTTCCTTGCGTACTCCACGCCCTCAAAACCCTAGGGCACAGATCTTGATACATATGGGGTTGGTTGCTTGACGTCTACACATGCAACTGATCCCGTCTATGTCACTGTAGACAAAGATTGTTGTCTCTCGGTCACTCCAGTCTTCCATCTCCAGTATGTCAGAAAGCAAGGCGGATACCCCATCTATGGGCGCATTTCGTGGTCCAGCGCCCATCGTCAAGATGGATGGTACAAACTATGAACTGTGGGCAATGCAGTTCATGAGTATGATGAAGTCCACGGGCAAGAAGCATATTCTCACAGAGCCCGAGCCTGCAGAGAAGACTGGAGTTCATGCCTCATGGGAGGCCGATGACGCATATGCCAAGGTGTGGCTGTCTGGTACATTGGCTATTGAAATCGCCAATGACATTCTACATCAACCCACAACCAAAGACATGTGGGATATCCTGGCAGCAACATATTCTCAGGCGAAGAATGAGACAAAGATTCTGCAACTACAACATGATATATTCACGATAAAGCAGAATGGTCGCCCGTTACATTCTCTCTACACATCTTTGAGAGGAATGTTTGAGAAGCTTCATAGCTTCATGCCTCTTACCGCCACGCCAGAGCAGCAAAAGACATACAGGAACGCAACGATGGTGGGTGTGTTTCTTGCTGCACTCGACCCAGAGTATGAGGTTGCACGTTCACAGATTCTGGCGGACTCAACAATTCCTCCCATGGAGGAGGCTTTTCATAGGTTGAGTAGGATCACTGTACCTTCTGCAGCCACTAGTCAGAATCCCTCAGCCATGGCTGCCAACAGGGGCCGTGGCTCCCATTACCAGGGCCGTGGACGTATACCTCGTGGAAGGGGTGGCCGCACTAGGCCAACATGCTCATATTGTCACAGAGTCGGCCACACTGAGGACACATGCTACTCAAAGCATGGATTTCCTGCATCTGCACGAGCCGCTGAGCAGATAGAGCCCCCGTCTGCATCTACACTGGATCAACGATTTGATGATCTGGTTGCTCGTCTCAGGGGCATTATCCCACCATCCGGCCCAGCACCGTCGACAGAGAGTCATACTGATATTGATGCTTCTGCTTCTGCGTCTGCCCCTACGAGTACTTCAGGTAGTACCCTTGCACTTCATAGTAGTAGATCAGATACATTGCCATGGATCATGGACTCGGGCGCCACACATCATCTATGTGGCGACCAGAGTCTACTTTCAGGATACACTCAGATCCCTCCAGGACGGACAGTAGTGATTGCCAATGGCACACACTCCCCCATTACGGGTCAGGGGGAGATTAGATTGACATCCTCTATGCAGCTCAAGAATGTTTTACATGCACCGCACTTTTCTATGAATCTTTTGTCAATCAGTCAGATTACGAAGGATCTCCAATGTCGAGCTATTTTTGATCCATCTTCTTTGATTTTTCAGGACATCCGTACGGGCAACGTGATTGGTCATGGCTATGAGCAAGGAGGCCTCTATCGTCTGAACCAGACCCCATTTGCCGGAATCACATCTCCTCCTGCTGGACAAGTATCTTCCCTCCTGTGGCATCTGCGTCTTGGTCATCTACCGCTTCAGAAGTTGCGTCTTGTCTTACCTTATAGTTTTTCTCACACACCTATCCAGTGTGAGGCGTGTCAGTTGGGAAAACATCACAGGTCATCGTTTCCCAGTAGTCAAGGTCGGAGTAGTAACTCCAAATTTGAGTTGTTTCATGTTGATGTCTGGGGTCCAAGTCGTGTTCCCGATCATCAGGGACAGGTATTATATTGTTTTTGTGGATGATTTCTCTAGAGCATCATGGGTATTTTTAATGAAAAATAAGTCTGAAGCTGGGAATATTATTATTCAATTTCTAAATGAGATTCAGAATGTTTTTTCCACAACTGTCAAAATTTTGAGAAGTGACAATGCCTTAGAATTGTGCACCAATAATCTAGCCAACTACTACTCTTCCAAAGGAATTGTTCACCAAACATCCTGTGCCCATACGTCTCAACAAAATGGGGTTGCAGAAAGAAAACACCGTCACCTCCTTGATGTCACAAGGTCTCTTCTCATTCAGAGTCATGTTCCGTATTCCTACTGGGGTGACGCCGTTCTTACTGCATGTTATCTTATAAATCGTATGCCCTCGTCCGTCTTGAATGAACAGGTTCCCTTCTCACTTATTTATCCAGACAAGGATCTGTTCACTCTTACCCCTCGTGTGTTTGGGTCAGTCGCATTTGTCCATCAGTTGTTGCCCGGTTCCGACAAGCTCTCTCCCAGGGCTGTCAAGTGTGTCTTTGTGGGGTACTCCAGAACTCAAAAGGGGTACAAGTGTTTTGACCCTCTGCGTCGGCGGTATATGATCAGTGCAGATGTTACATTCTTTGAATCCATCATGTATTTCTCAGACTCTGGTAACATACAGCCACCATCTATATCCCCTGATACTGTGTTCATGGCACCACCAACATCACAACCGCCACCAACATCTCAACCATCACCACCACCACCACCGCCACCATCAATAGTACCTCCATTACCATTCCATTACACCCGGAGGCCGAATCAAGCTCATGGTCCTGACCAGTCAACTAGCTCGCCTATGGTATGTAATGAGAATATTAATGTTGATGGATCTGACGACATTTCTCAGCAGGGTACATTACAGGAGCATGGTGATACCACAGAGGACCTAAATGTACAAATCGCTCTACGCAAGTCGAAGAGAAGCTGTGTCCAGTATCCAGTATCAGCAGTGGTGTCGTTTGAGAGGCTATCTGGACCATTCAGGACGTTTGCATTGACACTTTCAGCTACAGCCATTCCACGGAACCATCATGATGCTATGCAGGATGCTCGATGGCGACTAGCAATGGAAGAAGAGATGGAGGCACTTCAGTCTAGAGGAACCTGGAGTTTGGTTCCTATACCTCCAGATGTTAGCCCGGTGAGTTGCAAATGGGTGTTTACAGTTAAGCACAATGCAGATGGTTCCATTGACAGGTACAAGGCACGCCTTGTTGCTCGGGGCTTCACGCAGACATATGGGGTAGATTACCTAGACACCTTCTCCCCTGTGGCGCGTCATTCCACTTTACGGATTCTGTTGTCTGTTGCGGTTGCTAAAGACTGGCCACTCTATCAATTGGACGTAAAGAATGCATTTTTGTATGGAGACTTGCAGGAGGAAGTCTATATGCAACAGCCACCTGGTTTTGCTGTTGAGGGGGAGTGTTCCAAGGTTTGCAGATTGCATAAGGCCATCTATGGTCTTAAGCAGAGTCCCAGAGCATGGTTTCAGAAGCTTTCAGACCTCTTTGAGAAACAAGGATATAAACGTTCCAATGCTGATCATTCCTTGTTCGTGCAGAAGACGGCGAGAGGTATCATAGTAATCATGGTTTATGTTGATGATATCTTGATTACAGGTGATGATGACCGAGGCATTAAGCAAGCAAAGGAAAGGCTGGGGACTGAATTTGTCACCAAGGACTTGGGAGTCCTTAGATACTTCCTGGGGCTGGAATTTGCGAGAAATCCATACGGATTAGTCATGACACAGAGGAAGTATGTCACAGATCTGCTGAGTGAGACAGGTATGCTAGGGTGTCGACCTGCTACGACACCAATGGACCCTAGCATGAAGCTGTATGATGATGACACAGAAGAGGTGGATCAGAGAAGGTACAGAGAACTGGTAGGCAAATTACTGTATGTTACTATCACTAGACCTGACATACAGTTTGCAGTGAGTCGTGTGAGCCAGTTCATGGAGCAACCACGCCAGGTCCATATGGATGCCATACACATGATTCTGAGATATCTAAAATCATCTCCAGGTGCAGGCTTGCTATTTAAGAAAGGAAAGGAGATTTCTGTTACAGGATGTGCGGATGCAGACTATGCAGGATGCCCCAAGGACAGGAAGTCAACATCAGGGTTTGCAGTCTACGTTGGAGATGCTCTAGTTTCGTGGAAGAGCAAGAAGCAGACAGTAGTAGCTAGATCCAGTGCTGAATCAGAATATAGGGCTATGGCCCAGGCGAGCACAGAGATGATGTGGGTAAAATCTTTACTTGCAGACCTATTTATTGATATACCTCTTCCTATGATGTTGGAATGTGACAATCAGGCAGCCTTGTTCATAGCAAATAACCCAGCTTTTCATGAGAGGACCAAGCATATTGAGGTCGATTGTCACTACATACGTGACATGATTCAGAAGGGGTTCATTGCTACATCTCACGTCAAATCAGAGAATCAGACTGCTGATATTTTCACCAAGGCATTATCTAAAGGCCCATTCCAGAAGTGTGCGTCCAAGCTGAGCATGATTGATATCTATGCTCCATCTTGAGGGGGAGTGTTGACGCATAGGATATTTTGTATCTCTTTGTTATTTTATTTTTTTTGTTAGTCTCCTTATGTAATTTACCCATAGGCTACTCTCCTATATAAGAGAGCCTAGGGCTGTGGAATAGAATAACTCATTCACGTTTTCCAACAAGTTCCAAACATGGCATTCCTTTCAAATCTTGAGCATAACCCGCTCCTCTATATTAGATCAACAGCAACGGCCATGGGGAAAGAGATGATCAAATAGATACAAACATCTTTGTTCCACATTCAACCAATCCAGGACAAACTAAATAACTCGTATTTCAAAGATATGCCATTCTAAATCACAATCTTCCACTTCCCTTAATGCTAAACTGGCTATAATGAGAGAAACAAACCCTCTATCTTATAGTACACTCGGTATTAGTGAGCTCTCTAGATTTTTATTTTGAACAGGTGTCCGCATCAAACTAGGCATGGGCAATGGTTAGTGTTAAACTCAACATAATTAGTTGAAGATAATTTTCAATCAACAGTTCTATTCATTATTTATCAATAAAGGTCTTAAAATCTACAAAATACAGTATGCATACTATATGTAGACAAACATGGTAACCTAGTATTTTTTTTTCACTGATTTACATCTTTCAAACAACCGAAGCTTAATTGTCAGGTTCCTTATTTTCAGTGAATCATCTAACGTATAACATTCTTACATTCTGTTAACTTATGACTCAACATCCCCCCCTTACCTATAGTTGATTTCTTACATTATCCATTGTGTTTGTATAAAGGATCTGTATCACAAATTAGATGCACTGAAATTAACATAGCAACCTCAAAGTATTATCCATACTTCCACTATAGGGTTTCAGATCATAGACATAAGAGTCACATTTATTGAAAATTAAAATATCATGGAAATGTTGGTTTTAAAACTACAGGTTGGTGGAAGTATTTAACCCACGATCCAATCTATTCCTTCTAATCCTTTTCCACTCAATACACTCTTCCTTATATTGTATATCAAGGTACACTTAGCATTGTAGGCCACAAAAGAGAGAAGTTGCAACAGATCAACTTTCTATTCCAACAATAATTTCTGATATATTTGACCCAAACAGTGAAAGGAGAAGAGAGAATGAAGAAATTACATGTATGGTAGCAAGATGGGCTAAGGATTGTACATATAAGTAAAATGTGCATGCATTGGCAGCAAGTAGGAGGGGAAAGGGAGTGTACCTCTTTGTTGATTTGAAACTTGGAGATGAACTCTTTAAGCATGCAACAGCTTTAAGAGAGGAAATAGGCTCTTGAATCATGCATGCAATGGATCCTTGGAGGTTTCGAAATTGGGGCAGCAGGATGTGGCAGAGAACCCAACCAGTGGTTGTACAGCAGGAGCTGCTTTTGTAGTTTAAAGGAGAAAAGGGAGGTTGCTGGAGAAGGATATCAAAGCTGGAGCTGCTCCTTCGTTGGTGGAACTTAGGGTAAATAATTAATAGAGAAGAAATGGGGAAGGGAGAAGTGGGCAGCAACTCTTTTGCTAGTGAAACTGTGGAGCAATTGGGGAAGAAAACGAAGGATATAGAGGGAGAGAGAACTCCTTCCGTTGGGTAATGGCAAGGAAATAAGGAGGGGTGGGCTAATATATATAGTGGGAATTAAGACTTAGTTTGTTGCCAAGTGGAATCACAAGGAACCCAAGTGTCATGCCATTATTCTTTACTATACAGCTGGAATTCCACCGTTGTAGCTAAAATATTTTTTTATATATATATTTTTAAAACATGCCGGAATCTGTTGCTGTTACAGGAAATTAAAAATATCCAAATTTTCATTTAAATATGTGTATATATATTCTTATTTATTTAAAACGTTAATTTTGGTCGTATACGCACTTCGAGTTTCAGATTTCAATGCGTAATATCTCGATTTGATCGTCTATGAACAACGATCAATATGAGTATAATATTGATATACTTTTGATCGGGTTTTGAATGCCCGAAATTTTCCGGATACGGTTTTTGTTTAAGGTTTAAATTTTATGAATTAAATTTATCAAACGACCTCCGATTGACGAACGGTCAATTCCGTTGGTTTCGTATCGTCGAATCGGATCTCATGATGGTCTCGGTTTATTCCGCGGTTTCCGAATTTGCGTCGCGGCTTTTCATGGCGCGCTCTACGATGCGATCGTTTTTCGGTCGATTTCGCTCGAACGACTTTTGATTCATAATAAATTGATCGTTTTAGGTTGTTTGGCATTGACCAACAACGTTTTTAGGTTCATTAGACCCAAAATCGGACGAGTTCGGGTTTGTTTGAATATGGATGTTACAAATCACGTTGCCCGTATGGATGTCCTGAAAAATAAGAGAAGATGGATCAAAAATTGCCCGACAATGTAGATCCTTCGTAATCTGACTAATTGACAACAAATTCATTGAAAAGTCAGGTGCATGTAGCACATTCTTGAGCTGCATAGAGGATGTCAATCTAATCTCCCCCTGACCAGTGATGGGGGAATGTGTATTATTGGCAATGACTATTGTTCGGCCTTGAGGAATCTTAGAGTATCCTGTAAGTAGACTCTCATCGCCACATAGATGATGTGTAGCGCCCGAGTCCATAATCCACAGTAATGAATCTGATCTACTACTGGTAAATGCAAGTATACTACCTGAAGCACTGGTCGACGCAGAGGTAGAAGCAGCAGCATCAGATTGATCTCAGTAGTGGGTGTTGGGCCAGATGGGGGAATGATACCCCTCAAACGGGCAACTAGATCATCAAAACTCTGATCCAAAGAAGCAGCAGATGGAGGCTCTATCTGCTCAGCGACCCGTGCAGATGCTGGAAACCCACGCTTCGAGTAGCATGTGTCTTCATTGTGTCCAACGCGATGACAGTAAGTGCATGTTGGTCGAGTGTAGCCTCCTCTGCCACGAGGTCCACGTACACGACTTTGATGATGAAATCCGCGACCCCTGTTGGTTGTCATGGCTAAAGTATTCTGATTTGTGGCCGCAGAAGGAACGGTGATCCGACTCAGTGTATGGAAGGCTTCCTCCATGGGAGGAATAGTGGAGTTGGCCAAGATTTGGGATCGTGCTGCCTCATATTCTGGATCAAGAGCAGCAAGGAACACGCCCACCATAGTCGCATTCCGATATGTCTTCTGCTGTTCTGGCGTGGCAGTCAGAGGCATGAAGCTGTAGAGCTTCTCGAACATCCCTCTCAGAGATGTGTAGAGTGAATGTAGAGGGCGACCATTCTGTTTTATAGTGAATATATCATGATGGAGTTGCAGAATCTTTGTCTCGTTCTTCGCCTGCGAATATGTAGCCGCCAGAATGTCCCACATATCCTTGGTCGTGGGTTGATGTAGAATGTCATTGGCAATCTCAATTGCCAACGTACCAGATAGCCAAACTTTGGCGTAAGCGTCATCAGCCTCCCAAGAGGCATTAGCTCCAGTCTTCTCAGCAGGCTCTGGTTCGGTAAGAATGTGCTTCTTACCCGTTGATTTCATCATGCTCATGAACTGCATCGCCCACAGTTCATAATTTGTACCGTCCATCTTGACAATAGGCGCTGGACCACGAAAGACGCCAATAGATGGGATATCCGCCTTGCTTTCTGACATACTGGATACTGAAGACTGGAGCGATTGACAGAGGATGAAATTCGTCTAAAATGACATAGACGGGTTTAGTTGTACGTGTAGAACTCAAGCAACTAAACCCATGCAGATGAAGGTGTGCGCCCTAGGGCTTAGGGCTTAGCACACGCACACGCGCGCAAGGAGCATGCGCACACGCAGGAGGACAGGAGCACGCGAAGGGTGTGGCGCCTACTAGATCGCACGCGAAGGGTGCGGCGCGCGGAAGACTAGCGCGCAGGTGAGGAGGCTACAGCGTCGGGGAGGCGCACTCGCGCAGTGCTGGATCGCGCGCGAAGAGGGCTACAGGCGCAGGGGGCTACAACGCGCAGAGGGCTTCAAGCGCACGGAAGGCGTGCGCATTTGCGCAGGAACACTCGTGCACTCGCGCAAGCGCAGGAGCGCGTAGGAGCAGCATCGATAAGCCCCGCAGGAGCACCGATAAAGCAGGCGCGTAGGGGGCTTGTGCGGTTGCGGTGAGCGCCGACGGCGCCGATGAGAGGGAGAGAGAAAGAGAGGCCGACGGGTGGGGTAGGGTAGGGTTAGGGTTTCGAGAACTCCGGTCTAGGACCGTCGCTCTGATACCATGTTGGGAAAAGTGAACAGGTTGTTTATTCCATAAGCCCTAGGCTCTCTTATATAGGAGAGTAGCCTATGGGTAAATTACATAAAGCATACTACTGGAAATAAAAATAACAGAGAGACACACAGAGATAACAGAGACTACTATATGCGTTAACAGAAGCTCGTCATTGTACCATACCCCGCCAACACGGGGGTCTCCTGAAACGAGTTTTTAACCAATGGTATTAGAACGATAAATAAACTCCCTAGGGTTAGGGTGAAAATTGAACCCTATACAGATGTTTATAATGATATACAAATAAGAAACATAAAACTTAAACAAGTTACAACATGACACACGTATTAGAAATATAAATGATAAACAACATCACAACATGATATAAAATGATATTATGTGCACTAATTACTAATAAAGAATGCTAGTTACTAACATGGTATACAAATAAAAAGCATAAAAAATATCTTAAAAAAGTTAAAACCCTAACCCTAGTCTCACACTAGAGGAAAGGAAGCACGAGAGGGAGACCACAAAGAGCAGTTAGTGCTACCGAGGTGGAGACAGAGCATAGAAGAACAATCGACGATGATGAGTGGATGACGACGACATAAGATGGTGCCACGGAGCAGCAATCGCAAGCAAAGGCTAATAACATGGAGGTGTCGGGTTTATCAGGAGGAGAAAAGGGCTTATTGCTGCTCGTAAGCCCTTATTCTCCAAAATCAGGTAAGCGGGTTCCGTTTTGGATGATAAAAACTCGATCGAGGATGGTATTTGCTGCATAACTGTCTGGAAAGCCTGCCGGGTTGCTTGCTCGCTTCCAAAGCCCTAAGCAAGAGGAGAGGTCCCAGCCAACTTTCAAAAGCCAAAACTGCTACCTGAGCTCGCTCATGCTTTCCTTTCGCGTCAATTCATCGATTGATCATAACCCCCCCCCCTCCAGTCGCTAATTGGGCCATGTAAGCTTGGTCTAGTATTCTTGTATCTCTTCTATGTATGAGTTGTGTCATAAACATTGTAAATCTTAGCTTGTCTATCAATAGATCCTTTTTATTATTTATAATTGTATTTCTCCAAGGTCGCAAAAGTTAGCATTCAACATTGAGTTGGAAGGATCATTGAATAAGGATAAACTTGACTCGAATGCTTACTTAGGCATATTTGATTGTATATATTTGTAGAAAAATAATGAGAAAGTGCTATATCAATATATTGATAATGAACTATAACCCTCTATATATATACATATGAGAGGGCGAGATTAAGGTCATGGATGGTGCATATGAATAGAAAAATACAAAATTACCACCTAGAAGTTACAATCCTCATATGCTCTAACACTCCCCCTCAACTTGGAGCATGGATCTAATATTTTGGTGGTAAGTCCCAAGTTATGAGACACCACCCTTCTCCTTTTAAAAAAAACTTGGAGCATGGATATCTAACATTCATAGCTTCTGGCAACACCACTCAAAAGAGGCTCAAGAGAGTGCTTACGTAAACATATGTGTAGTGTGGTCAGAACACTAATAGTATGTCGTACGATTTGAAATGTCGATATTGATATCGTATCGGTCGACCTGAAAAGGAATATATTCGGATATATCGACGATATCTGTGGAAATCTCATAGATGACGTAAAAAATAATTTATCTCAAATTATGATCATCTTAGTTCTTAAAATAACACATAGCATACAAATATACACCTATATCAAGAATGAGGTGTATTTAACACACCGATACATATTATATCGCACGTATCGTTGCTGACTTTTGACTGTTGTTGACTGCCGAGAGGTATTGGAAAGGAAATGATAAAATTTGAAACGTAACGACTTAGAGACATAAAGTACATGCATTTAGCATATTAGCTTTATATCAAGTTATATTTATGTATAAACAAAGTGTTGTGCTATATAAGATATCAGATGAATATAACATATAGTTTTTAAAGAACATCATCCATAATTTGAATGATGGAAGAGGAATTAAAATATATTAGAAACAAAACTTTCTAAATATACTAAAGGAAGTTAACAATGATTGGAGTAAGGTTTGAATCATCGATATCGTATGGATAAATATGGAAATGGATATATCAAGATATATTACGGATATCTGTGGAAATCTTTAAAAAAATGGACAAAAGAGAAATTTCTCATGTATTAAAATCATCTTAATTCTTAAAACAATAAGTAATGTATGAATACACTCTTATAGACACGAAGGAGATGTATTTAACATATTAATAATATGTTACATTGTATACTACATATACATAAATGTCTTAGTGATACTCGAAACGAAATAAACAAATATCATGCAATAACATGTATAGTGTATAATACATCAATTCATGATAACCAGAAGTTGCTAGAAGATGTTCTAATATAGATTGGAATCTAACATTTCTCATGAACTAAGATAATCAATGATAAGAGCTTGTCTTGAATCCATATTGATATATTACTATTACTTATTAATAGAAATTTGGTTACTTATTGATGTCGGATTTGTATCCATGTGTGCCAATACATGGAGCGGCTACATAAAATCTTGAACAAATCAACCTATAAAGCTTGTGAAGTCAAAAACTACCTTTCGAGCTCCTTACCTCATGAAAATAAGTAGTGAAATCAAGCAACAAAATTGATATCGATGATATAGTATTGGTATCGACATGATATCGATGTTATCAATCAAAATGGTCGTAAGTCTACAATAAATGTATCAAATTTGTTGATATAGGTGTTATGAGATGATATATCGTTGATATAATTTCTAGATATCGATATCCTAGGTGATATCGATATCGTTAACTTGTCACTATGGATATATCGTGGATCGATCATATATCAAGATATCTCAATCCATGGTATGCAGAGGTCCTTGTTGGTGATCTTTAGTGAATTAACAATCAACGTCTACATGTTTAGTTCTCTCGTAAACATAGGGTTGCTTGTTATACGTATGGCAATGATGTTGTTGGCCATTACTTCGTCTAGTAGAATATAAAAATCAATAAACATAGCCTAAATTCATTGCATCTTTGGTGTTGCTTGGACCATCGCTTTGTATTTGCTTTTTGCACTCAAGTGAAATACCACTTCTTATTTTGTGCTCCTCCGTTTGACAAGATTTTCTCTGAGGTAAATGCAAAAGGCAATGCTGGACTTTCTATCTGCAAAACACCATGCATAATATGCATTACAATACGTTACCATATCTAGTCTCATCCATGGCCCTAAATGTTGATCTCGATGGAATTTTTCTAGCGTGGGGAAACAAAATATCATCACTATGTTGTCGATATTCCCAAGTTGGCCAAAAATGGGCAAAGTGCGTATGAAATTTATTTTATTTAGAAATTAAGGTTTCTAATGTGTTTTGATCTATAAATAAGATAGATATGCAAACTTGTTTGCTAAAATCAGTGTTGCAGAAGACGGTATTCGGTATTCAGTCGGAGGGGTCACTGAATAGAGAATAATCGGTATCCAGGCGACTATTCAGAATTATTCGGTTTTTTATTTTTTAATAAAAAATTTATTTATAATACATATATTGTTATATTTTTATACATATATGATCATTATTTAACATGAATCCAAGATAAAAATACCAATAAATATAACAGACATATAGAATTTGACATTTGTGGCGATACCATGGTCAAATGTAACCCATAAATATTGAAAATAAAAAAAATAAAAATATGAAGAGTCAAACTCCAGTCGGCCTCATAGTCGGGCCAGTCGGCCGACTATTCGGTCGGGCCGACTATTGCCCGACTGGAGGTTTGTTCAGTCGGGTACCCCACCGCACCTCATAGTCGGACCGACTATTCGGGATAGTCGGCCGACTATTGCAACACTAGCTAAAATAGAGGTCTAGATATAAATTTTATAGTCATACTGACATCATAATTACCAGCACTGCCCATCAATATTGAATAAGGTATGCAGCTAGAAGTTTAGTCATGTAGAACATATAAAGAAGTTGGAATAACAAATAATACAGTCTACATTTAAACATCAAAAACTCTAAATTTAAAAACATATATTGAACATATGAAACACTATATACTCTATTAACCAATTGTTGTTGAGAATCTTGAGAAGCCTTGGATCCTAACTTTCCTATTCAATTAGAGATATTTTAGAGCTTGTTACGCAACCTTGTTCCCGGGGTGGGAGGGGCAAGAGCTCCCTCCCTCCCCCCGAACCTAAATTTGTTTAAGGATTCATGTTTAAGTTTGATATGAGTGAAATAAGGGAAAAAGTCACCCATATCTGTCCCCTTTCCTTACAAAATTGAAAACCCCCTCTATTGTAGGCGATGTATTGTCGGCACACGAGAAAAAGGCTTCATCCCCCTTGATATCACTAGATCGGCGATAGCGAAGTATCGACATTATATCGCCCATATGTCATGATAGTTTGAGCCATTTGTCATCGCTGCTATGAAGAAGTCCTTTCATCAAGGACATCATCGACGTATCTTGAGACCATCATGGTTGTGTCCTAGTGGGTTTATGTAGGCATGCATCATATACTGCCCATGTCTCCCCACTGTAAGGTAATTTCAGGTTTGATATAGTTAGAGAAAAACGAGCTTTTAACCCCTAATCAACGATTATTTGCAAGTTTACTCTGCTTATAACAGCACGTCTTAGAATTCATAGAATTTAGGTCAGTGTGATGCTTGGCATGTCGATCTCCTGTCAAAGATCAATAACATATTTCCTTTGCAACAGAACTAGTCCACTGTTGTTTTGGGCTATTGCTTGACTAAGGAAAATCCTTGATCACAAAGTAATCCGCAAGTATTTGCTTTACTTCTTTGATCCTATGATCGCTACTATCACTTAGGATGATATCATCAACATAGATCAACATAGGTAGATAGCCTATGCATTTCCTCTTGCTAAATAGTGAATAACCCAAGGGCAATCCAGCAACCCTTGCTCTTTAGCATCTATGAGAGAGCTTCTGGAACCTTGCTATGGAACTTCTCATATGTTACGGTCCGAGTTCTGCTCATCGATAATTTTATTCATTAATAATAGATGCTTCGAGATCCATTGTGGAGATGGAGTATAGAGTTATATCTTCAACCACTTGTGAGATTAGTTGGCTTGTCACCTTTCTACAAGAACTAGGGTTGTCCATTAGAATTCTAGTTCCTCTCCACTGTGACAACAAATCAGTCATTTATATTGCCACTAATCATGTTATTCATGAACATACTAAATGCATTAATGTAGATTATCATTTTTATAGGAATTGCAAATTGATTTTACTCCAAAGGGGGCTTGAATGGAGCATGATAGGTTCATTTTTTCGCGAAATAATACCTGTTAGAAATTAAAAATGGGAAGCGAAAATGATAAACAGAGCATGAACTAGAGAAAGATAAACTTGGAATACATAGATTTAATGTGGAACCCTACTCCTTAAGGAGCGGGATGAAACCATGGGAGAACACCTCAAAGGACTGATAGTTTATTGCTTTTCTCACTGGATACAGAGGGTGAGGGGCTTCTTATATAGCCCTCACAAAGTCTCCACATCTCACAACTGGTAGATTTGAGACTAAAGACTTGGATGTGGTAAATGGATCCTAGAGAGATCCATTTACCCATCTCCCACATAAGTAACACATACAACTTATACTCCAATGTCCCCCTCAAGCTGAAGCATGCAATGCTCAGCTTGGACAAACTAAAAGAAATCTCAACTCACAATACATAACACTACAGACAATATCAATTCAACATGCACAAATGTCGGTTGCTGTCGAGGACGTTGTTTCTCATGTCGTGCAGGTGTGGAGGACGAACAGGTTGGAGTGTGAGTCAACTGAATCTCTTCGTCGGAGAGAATGTGCTCTGTAATGCGCATGTCATAGTCATTGCAACTGAAATGAGTATCCACTTGGAGATCTTTGGTCCGCTACAACACGTGGACAACTGCTTCATCTCTGAAAAGGGTCGAAAAGAGTGTCGCTAATTATCTATATGCAGATCTCTGAAGATGGGTCTCTCTCATCGGGACCTCAAAGTGGGTTCTCTCTCATAGGGACCTCGGAAGGATCTCGTACTGGAGTTCGGGAATACTGGAGAATGGAGTCTGAAAGTCTCCATGTCGGAGAAATGGGTCTCTCCCATCTGGCATAGAGAATGGTACTATACTCTGGAGTCCCTATGAAACCACATGAAAACCCTAGCCAACATGGCATAGGGAATGGGATCTCTACTCTGGAGTCCCTATGGATCACATAAAAACCCTAATCAAAACAGAAAAGATGGGGACCACAAACAATGATGGCAAACATGTGCATATCTGAAAAGACCGCATGCATGTGCATGTCTGAAACTGAGGACTCGGAATCTGACGTCGAGTTTGAAACTGAACTGTAGAATCTGAACATCTGGCTGGTCTGAAGAATCTGACATCTGAATGGTCATGTGGCTCTACACAATACTCCCCCTTTCTCCCAGACTGATCGGAAAACAATGGCGTCGACAATGTTGGGAGAAGACAAGAAAATGGGGAAACAAAACATCACAAATGCTGATTTTTTCTCGGCTTCTCTTTTTTTTTAAATCAATTTTTTTCCTAGCTATTTCATTTTCATTTTTTAATAGCCATCACATTGTTCATTTCATTTTTTATGGCTTTTCTTTCTTTCTTTTTTTTTTTTTTCTCGTACGAATTTTTCGGTACGGTCCTTTTTTAACTTGAGTCGATTGTAGCAGGGCCCCCTTTTTTTAACAGTCTGCCACCTTCCTTTTTTACAAATTCGGTCAGCTTGAGCCCATAACTCGGCCGGTCTCCCCATGTCCCTTTTTAAGCTACAGCCCAAACTGAGCTTGATATACTCACCGCGAAAAAATATTAACCTTCCAAGGCCTCATTTAGGGTTCACAGAGAGCCCTTTCTCTCACGAAAGACCGTTGCCCCGAAGGGGTTCTCTTCTTCTCGCCGTCGCTGAAGATTGATCTTCTTGGAGGGGTTTACGTTACCATCAAGGATCTGGGAGGAGCGTCGTCGATGCCGAGAAGAAGCACCTGGACTGGTAGATAGAGTATGTTGAGTGTCGCCTATGCTTCATGAGGATAAGAGGAGAGGTAGCATGCGCACGGTGTGCGAGGGAGGCTCTGGAGCATCGATGGTCCGTGCTTGGAGAAGGGGGAATTGACGCCTTTGATG
This sequence comes from Ottelia alismoides, assembly GCA_037367405.1. Taxonomy (NCBI): domain Eukaryota; kingdom Viridiplantae; phylum Streptophyta; class Magnoliopsida; order Alismatales; family Hydrocharitaceae; genus Ottelia; species Ottelia alismoides. Next base: position 19,956 of record JAZKJV010005418.1, read on the forward strand.
ACCTCGCCTACGGCTATCCGGCATCGCCTGTGCCACCTCGAGATGTGAGGGAGCCCGAGCCATCTCCTGTATGCTCGGTTCGAGAAGTCGAGGTGGCCTGGAACCCGAGGAGATGTACGAGGCTGCCGAGGTTGGTTGCCATCTCCTGGAGGGATGATTGCCCAGTCGAAGGAGATAGGCGATGGAGATGCAGGAACTTGCCAGATCGCTTGAACTATACGGTTAGGGCTCCTCCTGGAGTTTGATGGTGGCACCAGATCTTGCACGGATTTAAGGTTTCAACAGAGAAATCCTACCTACAACCTACTTTGGAGCTGAAAATAGGGTTTGAAAAAAATCCTAGAAACTAGAACTTGATCACATACATAATCATCAAGAATAACCAAGAACCAAACGTGCTTTAATAATCGAATCTACCCGTGTTGATGATGTCTAAGAATTAGGGCTTCAAGAGAAACCAACTCTCAATCAAAAAAAAATAAAAGAACATAAACAACTCGAGAATCGAGCCCGCCTGATACCATGTTAAAAAATAGAAATGTGGAAGCTAAAATGATAATCAGAGCATGAACTAGAGAAAGATAAACTTGGAACACAGAGATTTAATGTGGAACCCTACTCCCAAAGGAGCGGGACGAAACCACATGAGAACGCCTCAAGGGCTGATAGTCTATTTCTTTTCTCATTGGATACAGAGGGTTCTCGGGTGACTTTAGCTCCCCTATTATATAGATTTGGTGAGGGGCTCATATAGCCCTCACAGAGTCTCCCCATCTCACAATTGGTAGATGTAGGACCAAAGACTTGGATGTGGTAAATGGATCTTGGAGAGATCCATTTATCCATCTCCCACATAAGTGACGCATACAACTTATGCTCCAACAATACCAAGCAATACTATCCAAGCAATATAACAAGCCACCAAATAGCAATCACATTACACATGATGTTAACATGGAAACTCAAGCGGGTAAAAACCGCGACCCAAGTCTTCTCGACTTTGGATTTTCAACTAGCCTAGTTAACCAACCTTTCCATTGTAATTTGAGGTAATTAAGTGGATATCCCAACCAGTTACAAGCTATGAAGCTTGCAACTTCGGATCAAACACCAAAGTCACAACTTTAAATCACACACCAAAGTCATCATTGCAACAAGACTTAGTTGTAGCATCACTTGAGGCATGAACTTCACCTCGAGCTACTTGCAGAGAAAACTCCGAGAGTATTTGCAGAAAGAGGTCACCGGAACAAGATAAACAATTATCCAAGTTTTAAGAGATTAACAACAATCTCAGATAATATAGCTGAGATTATATCATACAAAATAATCACAACACATTCAAATATATTTTTTTTTGAGAAGACAGAGGGTGTAGCCCCAAAAAATAGAGCTCATCGCCAACTATAAGTACAGATTCAAATAGATATATCTCTAATATATTTGAAAGCTATCTATATCTTTAATATTGTAATAATTTTATCAGGGATGTGGTGTGTGAAGGGAAGATTACCGTCCTTCACATTTCTACGAAGGTACAACTTGCAGATATTTTCACTAAAGCTCTTTCGAAGAAGTGCATTTCACTGCTGACCTTCAAGTTAGGCATGATCGATATATGCTCCAACTTGGAGGGGAGTACTGATATTTCTTCATATTTAGACATTAGCACTTGTTCATTTTTTTCTCTTCCTATTTCTAGTCATCCCGTTAAGGACCTTTGTAATTTTCCTCTTTTGTATGACCGGGGTTTTAAGGTTTCATTCTTATACAAGAAACCGTACCCCCTGGAATAAAATTATTTCACTCAATCCCAATGTTTTTCACAATCAATATAGGGGAACACATTTTCTAATCTGGTTGATGTGACACAATGACTGAAAGAAGGATCCAAAGATTCAAAAGTCAAGCCATATGAGAGAAGGTATTAATGGAATCCACTCAATAGGTCTAGATGAAGTCTCTGGTGACGAGTCGTACCTTGTGTTTAGAAATTGCTCTGTATGGGTTATGTTTTATTGTGAACTTTCATTTGGAACAAACCACCCTGCATTTCTTGATTGAATCTACCAAGGTCGGGGTACCACTGGGTATCAAAGAAGCCAATTTTTCCTCAATGGCCCCTCCATTGAGGTTAAATGAAGGCGTGAGTATGTGAAAATTGTTAATCGGAATAGCAAGGTCATCTAACCATGTCTCCTAACCCCTATCTGTATCACTAGTAACATTATCAAACTGGAAAAAATAAAGATCAAGAACTACCTCAGGTGAAGACTTAACCAATGGTTCAAAAGGGGTACATAATGTGTATATTGAATCCTGAATTTATGAACCTTCACCCGCTGAGAAATTTGTAATATCTCATGGTAATTCTATATAATACACCGGTAATTTTGTCTCAAAGATATCTTCAGTGAGACCAATCAAGGCAGGATCTATGCAGTAGATCTCTGCAGTGGATAAGGATGTTGTAGCTTCGAAGATGGTCATATCATAATATTGATAATTGTTGGATCAAAAAACATATTCCCTTTCTAATTTCTAGCATACTCCAGGATAATACACTTGATTGTTCATAGAACGATTGTGTCCCTCTCGGTTCCAAGATGTTGCACAAAGGCAATGGATCCAAACATCCTGGGAGACATGACAAAGACTGAGCAATCAAGATATAATATCTCACCATGGAGTTCTTAATCATTGAGGAGGGAAGATGATTCATGAGATATAAAGCTGTGAATACTGTGTCTACGATAAGATGAAAAGGGAATTTGCCTGGACAAGAAGAGTCTTGGTGACGTCACATATGCATTGGTATTTGTGTTCTTCAGCACTATTCTATTGTTATTCAAGGCCCTAAATGTCAGTTTCGGTCACCATTTCGGTGACCAATTGAAACGGAATTTCGGTCGAAATTCGACCAAAATTTCGATCATCTCAGTCATTTTTTGTACTTGAGCCCTCATATTTCGGTCATTTCAGTCGAATTTCGATTTCGACAGGATATCGATATTTGACAGAAATTCCAACGAATTTCGCAAAAATTTGAGGCCATGTTATTTATGGACATATGCAATCTGGTGAACAACCACTCGAGAGATCTTATTGGAGAAGTCGTTCGTTAATGGTGCAGAGAAGACTAGACCTTCCATGGATGGATGCAGCCTCATTGGATATTTTTTTGGCACTACTTTAGAGAAGGTGAGGTGGAGGAGGTTCAATATACGTGAGGAGAAATGATATGTCTAGGTTTTTCGCAGTGAGTTGGACAATTGGATGCAATAAAATAATGTTGTATTCAGAATTTATAAAAGCGTGTTTGTCTCACAATCACACTTTATTTATGATGTAAAATATGTGGATGATTGGTAATCTAATGGTCATCCTTTGGCCTTTAAAAGGAACCATGATTGGCCCTTGCCACTCAAGCCAATTGGATGTTTACACCCTTGAAATTTTGGTTGTGGTGAAAGCAAAAATGCACACCACCAAACCGTATCCCATGGGTTGGGTCACACCTTGACTTAGGCTTCCTAAATTTCATTTTTTCTCTATACCTGTTTTGCTAAGATCTTACTTAGTATCGATGCGTCAATTAGAGCCTATACATATATGATTGATAGGCAACATTTTGTGTTATAGATCATGATGTATCGCATTGTAGCTCTTTAGTAGAGCTTTGGGATGGAGGGAGCTCGCTACCTGGATGCAGTCCAAAACTTGCAAGGGTTCTTGCATGAGGAACACGTGTAAATAAATAAGATAATTCCATTGCATTGTCATTTGGATGCAGTCCAAAATTTACAAGGATTATTGCATAATGGACGCATGCCAGTAAAGAAGCTATATTAAAAAAGGTTGCAAAAGAAGTTGTGGATAGATAGTTGGAATATTTGCACTTTCACCGACAAATCGATGGAGGTGGTAGATACTATGGAAAGAAGGAAGATTCATATAATGTCTCCAGGAGATAAAATAGGTTGGAGAGAAAGCAAGGGAGCTCGAGAAGACACAGTGTTGGAGTGATTGTTCATAACGATTCGAAGAATAGGGTGGTTGAGGTGCAAAGATTTAGGGATAGGATTATTTTGCTTAAATTGGTGTTTGAAGAAGAAATTTTGAATGTCATCTCAATTTATGCACCACAAATTGGTTTAAATGAAAACATTAAACAAGATTTTTGAGAGGATTTGAATAAGATTATGCAAGGAATTTCATACAGAGAAATGATTTTGCATATGTGGAGATTTTAATGGACATGTGGGAAAGGATGTTTCAGGTTCATCTGTATGTGGGTCATGGCTTCGAGGTTAGAAATGAAAAGGGAAAAGTCATTCTAGATTTTGTAATGACTTACGACCTTTTCATAGCAAACACTCCATTTCAAAAGAGAGAGGATCATTTAGTTACTTATAAGAATGGCCTAACTAAGAGATTGATGTGTTTCAAAGACTGCAAAGTAATCCCATAAGAGAGTTTGGCATCTCGACACCGTTTGCTGCTCATGGATGTATAAATAAAAGAACTGGTAAAGAAAAAGGATGGTTCCCACGACCATTAGAACTAGCTGGTGGAACCTTTAATTGAAGCAAGCAAGCTTCCAAGAGAAGGTTTTAGAAGGCTTATTTTTGGAATGTAATGGAAGTGTAAACAAGATGTGGGAGGCGGTGGCATCTTATATCTGAAGGGTGGCCAAAGTAATGTTAGGAGAGTCTAAATGAGGAGTTCTAGGTCAAAAAGTGGCTTAATGGTGGAGTGAAGGGGTGCAAGAGAAGCTTAAAATTAAAATAGATTGCTTTAAAGTAGTGTATAAGGACATAATAGAGGAAACTGTCACAAAGTACAAAATAGCGAAGAAGGAAGTAAAAAAGGTTGTAAATGAAGCTAAGACAAAAGCCTATGAAGTTTTATATAAAAAACTTGATTCTAAAGAGAGTCAGAAGTATACATTCAGATTAGCCAAAGCAGGAGAAAGAAAGAACAAAGATCTTTCTCAAGTGAGATGTATTAATGATGACAAATGACTTGGGCTTGATACTTAGAAGGACGTAGAGACAAGATAGAAGCAATATTTCCATAAGCTTTTTGGACAAGATAATAAAGAGATCACTTTGGGAGTTCTAGCTAGTAGTGAAAGTTACCTGAATCGTGCAAGTTGTAGACAAATACAACGAAAAGAATTAGAAGAGGCCATGAAGGTTATGAAATCTAGGAAAATACAGGACCTGATGGCATTCATATTGAAGTATAGAGAGTTCTAGGCGAGCGTAGCTTGACCTGGCTCGTAAATTTATTCCATGTTATTTGGAGAAACAAGAAAATGCCAGCAGAATGGAGGAAAACATCACAGTGCCTCTTTTTACAGGAACAATAGAGACATTCAAAAATTTTCAAAATTACAAAGATATCTGTTGGAAAAATAAAAGGGACGTTTATTCCATCAGCCCTAGGCTCTCTTATATAGGAGAGTAGCCTATGGGTAAATTACATAAAGCATACGGCTGAAAATAAAAATAACAGAGAGATACAAAGGAAACTAATATATATATTAACACTCCCCCTCAAGATGGAGCATAGATATCAATCATGCTCAGCTTGGACGCACACTTCTGGAATGGACCTCATAGTAATGCCTTGGTGAATATATCTGCAGTTTGATTTTCTGAAGTAACATAAGATGTAACAATGAACCCCTTCTGAATCATGTCCCGTATGAAGTGGCAGTCGACCTCAATGTGCTTGGTTCGCTCATGGAATGCTGGATTGTTTGCAATGAACAAGGCTGCCTGATTGTCACATTCTATGTTCATAGGAAGTGGTACATCTATACGTAGATCTGTAAGCACAGCCTTTACCCACATCATTTCTGTGCTAGCCTGGGCCATAGCCCTATATTCAGATTCAGCACTAGACCTGGCTACCACCGTCTGTTTCTTGCTCCTCCATGAGATTAGAGAATCTCCAACGTAGACTGCAAACCCAGAGGTGGACTTCCTGTCCTTAGGAGAACCTGCATAGTCTGCATCTGCACATGCTGAGATAGAAATCCCATTGCCTTTCTTGAATAGCAAGCCTGCACCAAGAGATGATTTGAGGTACCTGAGTATCATATGTATAGCATCCATATGGACCCGACGTGGTTGCTCCATGAACTGGCTCACACGACTCACTGTAAAGGATATATCGAGCCTAGTGATCATGACATACAACAGTTTGCCTACCAGTTCTCTGTATCTTCTTCTGACCACCTCCTCTGTATCATCATCATATAGCTTCATGCTAGGGTCCATTGATATTGTAGCAAGCCGGCACCCAAGCATACATGTTTCACTCAACAGGTCCGTAACGTATTTTCTCTGCGACATTACTAGCCCATACGGATTTCTGGCGAATTCCAGCCCTAGAAAATATCTAAGGACTCCAAGATCCTTAGTGACAAATTCGCTACCCAGCTTTTCTTTCACCTGCTTTATTCCTTGTTCATCATCTCCTGTAATCAAGATATCATCTACATAAACCATAATTGCAATAATACCTCTTGAAGTCTTCTGTACAAACAAGGATAGAGCGTTTGTATTCTTGTTTTTCAAAGAGGTCTGAAAGCTTCTGAAACCATGCTCTGGGGCTCTGCTTAAGGCTATAGATAGCCTTATGAAGTCTGCACACCTTAGAACACTCCCCCTCAACAGCAAAACCGAGAGGCTGTTGCATGTAGACTTCCTCCTGTAGGTCTCCATATAAGAACGCATTCTTCACATCCAACTGATATAGCGGCCACTCTCGACTAACCGCAACTGACAGCAAGATCCGTAGGGTAGAATGACGGGCTACTGGCGAGAACGTATCAAGATAATCCACCCCGTATGTCTGTGTAAAGCCACGTACAACAAGGCGGGCCTTGTATCTGTCAATACTGCCATCTACATTCTGCTTGACTGTAAATACCCACTTGCAGCTCACTGGGGTCACATCTGCAAGTATAGAAACTAGACTCCAAGTTCCCCTAGATTGAAGTGCCGCCATTTCTTCTTCCATTGCCAGACGCCATCTAGCATCCTTCAGAGCATCTTTATAATTCCGTGAATATCTACAGCTGACAAGGCAACCACAAAGTTCCTGAAATCCCCAGATAGTCGCTCAAATGACACAGAAGCTGCTAAAGGATATTTGGCGCAGCCCCTCTTCGATTTGCGTATAACAATAAGAACATTTAAATCAGTTGTGTCCTCATCTGGCCTCTGCAACATATCCTGCTCAGAAATATCATTAGATCCATCAAGAGTAATATCTTCAGTACATACCTTAGGCGAGCTAGGAGATGAGTCATGACCATGAGCTGGAGTAGGCCTGCGGGTATAATGAAATGGTAGTGGTGAAACAGGGATAGTACTTGGAGGTGCGGATGATGGTAAAGGAGCTGGTGATGGTGGTGGTGGTGGTGGTAGTGGTGGTACTGGTGGTGGTGGTACTGGTGGTGGTGGTATCATATAGATGGCATCGGTAGGAACTGGAGGTAGCTGCTGATCACCTGAGGATGAAAAATACATTACGGATTTAAAAAATGTAACATCTGCACTAACAATATACCGCCTACGCAATGGATCAAAGCACTTGTACCCCTTTTGAGTTCTGGAGTACCCAACAAACACACACTTGACAGCCCTAGGAGAGAGCTTGTCAGTACCGGGAGACAACTGGTGGACAAAGGCAACTGAGCCAAACACACGAGGAGTAAGGGAAAACAGATCCTTACCAGGAAAGATAAGGGAGAAAGGAACATGTTCACCCAGAAAAGAGGACGGCATACGATTAATTAGGTAGCATGCTGTGAGAACTGCGTCACCCCAGTAAGAATAAGGAGCATGACTCTGTATAAGAAGTGATCTTGTGACATCTAGTAGGTGGCGATGTTTCCTTTCAGAAATCCCATTTTGTTGAGAGGTATAAGCACAGGATGTTTGATGGATAATCCCTTTGGATGAGTAGTAATTGGTTAGGACATGAGTACACAATTCTAGGGCATTATCACTTCTCACAATTTTAACAGATGTGGAGAAAACATTACGAATTTCATTAAGAAAAATGGATAATAACATTCCCTGCTTCAGATTTATTTTTCAACAAAAAAACCCATGACACACGAGAGAAGTCATCCACAATAACTATATAAAATCTGTGTCCCTGATGATCAGGTACATGACTCGGACCCCAGATATCAATATGAAATAACTCAAACTTGGAGGTACTACTCCGACCTGGACGACTGGGAAAGGTAGACCGGTGATGCTTTCCCAACTGACAAGCCTCACGTTGGATGGATGCGTGAGGCAGACCCTGGGGTAACACACGACGTAACTTCTGAAGCGGTAGATGTCCGAAGCGCAGATGCCACAGCAGAGGAGATACGGGTCCAGTAGGTAGGGATGAGGTTCCAGCAAAAGGAGTCTGATTGAGGCGATAGAGGCCTCCTTGCTCATAGCCACGACCAATCACGTTGCCCGTAAGGATGTCCTGAAAAATGAGAGAAGATGGATCAAAAATTGCCTGACATTGTAAATCTTTTGTAATCTGACTGATTGATAGTAAATTCATTGAAAAATCAGGCGCATGTAACACATTCTTGAGCTGCATAGAAGATGTCAGTCTAATCTCCCCCTGACCAGTAATTGGGGAATGTGTACCATTAGCAATGACCATTGTTCGGCCTGGAGGAATCTGAGAATATCCTGTAAGTAAACTCTGATCGCCACATAGATGATGTGTAGCGCCCGAGTCCATAATCCAAGGTAATGTATCTGATCTACTACTGGTAAATGCACGTATGCTACCTGATGCACTGGTAGACGCAGAAGCAAATGCAGCAACATCAGATTGACTCTCAGTAGTGGGTGATGGGCTAGATGGGGGAATAATGCCCCTTAGATGGGCAACTAGATCATCGAACCGTTGATCCAAGATGGCAGCAGATGGAAGCTCTATCTGTTCAGCAACTCGTGCAGATGCAGGAAATCCATGCTTAGAGTAGCATGTGTCTTCATTGTGTCCGACACGATGGCAGTAGGTACATGTTGGTCGAGTGCGGCCTCCCCTGCCACGAGGTCCACATCCACGGGTCTGATGATGAAAACCACGACCCCTGTTGGCAGCCATGGCTGAAGCATTCTGATTCGTGGCTGTAGAAGGGACGGTGATGCGGCTCAGTCTATGAAAGGCTTCCTCCATGAGAATCGGCCAAGATCTGGGATCGTGCCGCCTCATACTCTGGATCAAGTGCAGCAAGAAAAACGCACACCATAGTCGCATTCCGATATGTCTTCTGTTGCTCTGGCGTGGCTGTCAGGGGCATGAAGCTGTATAGCTTCTCGAACATCCCCCGCAGGGATGTGTAGAGTAAATGTAGAGGGCGACCATTCTGCTTTATAGTGAATATATCATGCTGGAGTTGCAGAATCTTTGTCTCATTTTTTGCCTGAGTGTATGTGGCCGCCAGAATGTCCCACATGTCTTTGGTCGTGGGCTGATGTAGAATGTCATTGGCAATCTCGATCGCCAACGTTCCAGATAACCAGACTTTGGTGTATGCGTCATCGGCCTCCCATGAGGCATTGGCTCCAGTCTTCTCAGCAGGCTCTTCTTCGGTAAGAATGTGCTTCTTACCAGTTGACTTCATCATACTCATGAACTGCATCGCCCACAGTTCATAGTTCGTACCATCCATCTTTACAATAGGCGCTGGACCACGAAAGGCGCCAATGGATGGAATATCCGCCTTGCTTTCTGACATAATGGAAACTGAAGACTGGAGCAATTGACTGAAGATAAGATTCGTCTACACAGACATAGACAGGTTTAGTTGCATGTGTAGACCTCAAGCAACTAAACCCATTTAGTTGACGGTGTGCGCTTTAAGGCTGATTCACGAGCACACGCTTAGGGCTCTACGGTGCCCGCTGGATCACGCAGGCACGCAAGAGCACAGGGGCGCGAGAGCAAGCGCGCGAGGGCAGGCGCTCAGTTGTGCAGCACGAGGGCGAGCGCGCAGTCGCGCGCAGGTACGCAGTCGCGAGAGCATGCAGGTGCGCAGTCGCGCGCAAGGGCGAGCGCGCGAGGGCTAGAGCGCTAGGTGCAGGCGCGAAGGGCGGAGCGCACGCGTGGCGGGGGCGGTCACGCGTATGCGCCGGCGGGCGGTGAGAGAGAGAGGCACGCGGGTGGGGTAGGGATAGGGTTAGGGTTTCGAGAACTCCGGTCTAGGACCGTCGCTCTGATACCATGTTGGAAAAATAAAAGGTATGTTTATTCCATCAGCCCTAGGCTCTCTTATATAGGAGAGTAGCCTATGGGTAAATTACATAAAGCATACGGCTGTAAATAAAAATAACAGAGAGATACAAAGGAAACTAATATATATGTTAACAATATCAACTTGATAATTTATGAATGTTTAATCGAAAAAAGGCTGAGGTAAATTCCCAAAGCAACGAAAAATCAATTCGAATTCATGTTGTGTCACTCAACTATTGAGGAGAATAATGGAGATTTATAGAGATAAAAGGAAGAACTTTCATATGGTTTTTATTGATTCAGAGAAGGCTTATGATTTAGTTCCACGGGAGATACTTGTGGAGAGTTTTGGAGAAGCGAAAAGTAGATATCATGTACATTAACCTTATAAAGGATAAATGTATGATGGGACTTCATCTTGTGTAGGAATCCACTCTACGAAGATCGACTCTTTTGACATCAGCATCGATAAGGTTTGACTTTGAGTCTATTCCTTTTTACTTTGATTAAGGACGAGTTTACCAGTCACACTCAGGACAGATACCTTGGTGTATGTTGTTTGGTGATGATATTGTGTTGGTTGATGAGACTAGAGATAGGGTAAATGAGAATCTTGAGGTTTGGAGACATGCCTTAGAGATTAAAGGATTCCATATAAGTAAGGCTAAGACTGAATATATAGAGTGCACTTTTTATGAAAACTGTGTTGACGGAATTAAAGTGAAGATTGAAGAAGATAACATTCAGAAGAATGATTCTTTTAGACACTTGGGATCTATTTTGCCATAGATGGGGAAATTGATGGAGATGTTACTCATAGAATAAGTGCATGTTGACTAGAGGGGAGAGGAGCCTATGTTGTTCTATGTTATAAGAAAATTCCGTTCAAAATCAAAGGAAAGTATTACAAAGCAACCGTGAGACTTGCTATGTTCTATGGGTCTGAATGTTGGGTTGTGAACGATAAACATGTACAGAGAATGATAGTGGAAGAAATGAAAACTCTAAGGTTAATGTTTGGTCATACACGAAAAGATCGGATTTTGAACGATGTGAACAGAAGGAAAGTTGGTATAGCTTTGATAGAGGATAAGATGAGAGAGAACTGCTTAAGGTGGTTTGGTCATTTGCGAATGAGGTCGGTTGATGCACCAGTTAGAAGATGCGAGATTTGGGATGTTGAACTAGCTAATAGAGGGCAAAGAAGGCCCAAAAAGTGTTGGAAGCAGAGAATCCAAATGAATAATTGTTATTTGGATTTAAATCCGAGAATAGCCCAAAATAAATATGAACGGGGGTAAAGAATCCATGTAGTTGACCTTACTTAAAGTGGAATAATGTTTTGTTGTCCTGGTTGAAAAGGAATCTGCAATAAATGAATGCAAAACGTATTTGATAAATGAATATAAGAAGAGACAAGAAGGTGGGATAAGACTGCACGCTTTAGTCCCACAAGGATGGTGCCAGATTAATTACTAAGGTAGATAATATATATAGAGTTGTAGAATTTAAGATTATTTATATAAAAGAAGAAACATGGTGCAAAAGAAAGGAGTTTCGATAAGAAAGTGACACACTATTATGCTAGTGACTTGCTTAGATATCAGTACGTGCCCATGTTGGATCTAATGAATCAATGTATCACGTTCGATATTGATACCTGTCTAGGACTTGATGAGGTCAAATTGTTTTTCTTTAAGTTGTAGATTTAATCTATTTGATGAGGCCAATTTGTCGTTTTCATCTTTTCTTTTATCTCATGTACTGTCCTAAATAGAAGTTACTGTACGTTGTTTTCAGGTGGTATCACGTTGTGTTTCAGTATTCCAGTTTTGGTTCATGCTATTTTCATGTCAGTGGCCAGTTTCCGCACCTGCATGATGATTTTACACATGGGGTGTTCTTCCTCGGAGCAGTATTGCTCTGCTGCTTCATTTATTTTCCTGTCAGCAACTTGCCATGTTGAGGTCTCTCTTTTCATGGAGTCAGGTAGCCTTGTTGGTTTGTTGGATAGACTGTTGCAAGTCTATCTAAACATAATTTATGAGAAAAATTTGTCCAGGCCCTAAGTCTAGAAACTTATTGGCCATGGGCTGTCACAAACGTTTTATTTTGTTGTGTACCATATGTAAACCACCTCTTGAAGAGGGGGCTTTGCCTTTAAATTTTTTATGTGGTACCAATGAGAGCCGTCTCATTAAGAGGCGGCTTTGGCTAAAAACAAAGCCGTCTCTTGAAGAGGCGGTTTCACCTCTTGTTGTTTCTATGAATAAATTGATAGGGAACCACCTCTTGTATGTGTCATCAGCCAAAATCAAAGCCGTCTCTTCAAGAGACAGTTTACATACGGTACATAACAAAACAAGATGTTTGCGACCACCCAAAGTCAATAAGTTTCGAAGACTTACGGCCCGGATGAATTTTCCTCCATCATTTACCTTAAGGAGGGTTATTAGGATATGCTCTTGCTTGTTGGGTTAGTAGAATGTTTTTGTTTTTATCTACATAGTCCGTAGATATATATTGTTGGTTTTAAAAATCATGGTGTATGTGTTTCCGTGTAAACATTTAATACCAATTCTATTAAGAATAATGTTACCACAGATGGTTCATGGATTTCTTTTCCCATGTACCAAATCTACCGAATGTTTTCCTGAAAAACGATTGGATGACAAAAATCCAGTACCAGTACCAGTACCGATCCTTATATAATAGGCAATCATCCGAGCTCAAATCCGTTATCAAGGAAAATTAAAGGAAATGATTGTTACAGTAGTTTATTTATGTAGATAGGCTCAAGATATGGGCATGAGCTCTCCCTTGTGCATCTCTGATTTTGAGGATATTAAGCATTAAGCATTTGTTCTTTTGTCATGTATTCTCAGGGCTTGTTTGGACATATGTTAGCATCCTTAGATTGGAGACAAACCCTCATGACTTTTGCGCTTGTCTTTTATGATCGGTTGGAGCGGAGATTCTTTGGCATCTTACGACCATATGTGGAAAGGACAAGACCTCTCCCTTTGGTTCGAGCATTCTTGTCGTAGACACTGATGTGATCTTTAGATTTAACCTTATTTGAAAATCATTCTCCAATAGGTCGCTCGGTACCTGGGAGGGCTGTGTTTTCTTGTTCTCATTGCTAGTGTAGTTTTTCTCTCAGAAAAATCAGATGACTATTGACCGATATCAATGTAAATTTAGCCTTTAAAAAGACTTTCGTTGTAATTATTACTAGCATGGCATCGTATCGGAAGAACTAACTAAGCATGATTCTCTTCAGTATGTTGGCCTTCAGAATCTAGTGGAACGAAATGAAAGATTATTCAATTCGGGTAATGCTCCTTCAGGGGGTGTCTCCTTACCTTTCATTCTTATTCAGGTACGCCATTATTATTGTCTAATCAGGTTTGTAACAGAAATCATATTTCACTCACATTTTGCTATTGTTGACTTGAGAATTGTTATGTAAGGTTGCATCACTTAATTAACTAAGTTGATCATTGGACCTATATAAAAAGGACTAGATTGTGGGGTCCAAACAGTCAGTGGACTGACCATTTTGTTTTCTTCCATTCATATTCTAATGACTATAGAAGCTAATGCTCTGTGATTAATATGTATTGCCATAGCAGTGCAGCTTTATTAATTTTATGCTCGTTCATTGTAATATCTACTTTTCATATAGTAATATGGCTTTCTTCCAGAAATGATTGAGGATAAGGATTGAGGATGTAATACTATTGTTTGATACTTTAATTTCTAGTTATGTATAGGTTCACCTTTATTGCAATATAGCATACTGTGATCATCGTATTTATTGATGTGCCACGATCAAAATTTTGTTAAATGAGTCGGTTCTCTAGCAACTTTGATTTAAAACCTTTCATGTCTAAGTGAATCAAAGACACATCGGGATGAGGACTATCCAATTTTGTATGCACATTTCCAAGTCAAGCAGTAAACGAGATTTCAGCAGTAAACGGCTGAAATCTTGGTCATGTTCTGGTTGCGGGCGAAAAAACGATGAGCCTTTTTGAACGAGAAATTGTCCTTGGCCCGTAACAAATTCTCTCTCCCATCCATGGTGCCCTCAAGATCTGAGAGGTCTCCAAGCATTGCCAAGTAGTCATTCAGTCTTTGCTACAAGAAAACCACCGTGAAGGATGTGCTCCAGGAGTCGGCCATGCAAACCTGGCGCATCAGCGTGTTCTGATTCTCAACGACTGTGAAAAGATGTACCCTCAGCGTGTTCTGATTCTCAGTGAGTGTGAAAAGACGTGGGTACATGCTCCACCAACTCGCCTAAACCCGTCCACTTGTCCAACCAAAAGCAAAAAATCTCCTTGCTACCAACCACTGGTTGAAGCAGCTCCCCCAACTCCAGAAGGATCCAGGTAATGCCCTGCCAAAATGAGGAAGGTATCCGTACCTTACTCCCATCAATGAGCCACGAATGCCATAAATACTCTGCATCAATCAGTAGACCAGATCATCCATTTTACCCTTACTCCATAGTTTGAGAACCCATTTAGTTAGGAGGGCCTTATGCGTTCAAGTTTCAAGACCCTTAAGCAACCATCCTTCTTCAAACTTGCACCGTTTCCCAATCAATGAGATGAATTCCTCTTTTCTCATGTCTCTCATCCAACCAGAAAAATCACCTCATCATAGTTCAATCATCAACCGCACACCAGCAGAAGTAGCCTCATGGAGCAGAAGAAAATGGGGATAACAAATGGAGCATGCTTGAGTAACACCATTTTCCCACCTCTAGACAACATCTTCACCTTCCAACCAGCTGTCTTGCTTTCCAATATGCCTTAGTCCAACTCCAGTCCGAAGAACGAAGACGACCAGCAACCAGCGGGAGACCCAAGTAGGTGACGGGAAGCGTCCCACTCAGACAATGCAGAATGAGGCAAGCCTCCTGGATCTCCCCATGGGTAAGCGAAAATTGGATGAACACTGACTTCTTTTTGTAGAGATGTAGTCCGAAAATGTCCCCAAATATATCCATAATATTAGATGGCCGCCGCACTTGCTCCATCCCCCCAAGAAAGATAACGATTGTCAAAGTGATGTCCACATTTGCATCCATATGAATACGAATACGGATGTCAAAATATGCATAAAGCGAATACGATAGAGGATTGGATACGGATATATTCACATTCATTTTCATCCCTATCCCCTATACTCCTTGAGAAATTCTAATAGAAGATCCGACCTTTTGAGGCCTTCTCCCGTGGTTTCATCCCGCTCCTTCGGATTTTGATTTTTGTCCCTAATTATCGAGTTACTTCTGCGTTTATTTATTTCAACAAGAGAGATGGAGCATTTGCGGGCCGCAGTTCTCCAGGTGGAGAATCATTTCGATTTCAATGATTGCACAGTACAGAGTATATATTATTCGACAAGGAGACTTATTTCAATTAGACATGGCTAGTGGGCGGGGGGACCCGCTCATGGGTCAGGCTTGGGCCAAGGAATTTGAAGAATGGGCTGGCCCGACCCACCTTTTCGCTCGCCCGTCAAATGGACGAGCCATGGATACATATCAAAACCTAGCCCAACCTGGCCCGACCCACAAAAAATGAAAATGTGTATTGAAAAATTAGATTTTATATACATATAATGTAATATAATTCATGCTTTTTTGTTTTCATTATTAATGCTACATTATATTTAATAGTTTACATGTCAAGCGCTACATATAATGGTTACTCGGATATAAATAGTTTAGACGGTGCTTAAAAAATTGTTTATCTATATAAATTATATAAAAAAATTGAGATGAAAATAATGTGGATTTAGCCCATGGGCTGGCCCAACCTAGCCTAGACCTAGACTAGGCTTATGCCTGGCCCATGGAATACAACGGTGACATCTCTATCCCACTGTTATAATATGCAGATGACATTATATTTTTCATTAAGAGAGTCAGTTCTGACATCAGAGGTATGACCATTGTTCTGGACATTTTTGGGGAGCTTTCCGAACTTGCAATTTATCTGAGTCCACTTTCATGTCATTTGATTTTTTGAGGAAGAGGTTGTTGCTTGCGAGGAGATTACCCCGACCTCGAGGGTAGTCTTCCTTTAAGTTACTTGGGGTTGTCACTTTCTTAAGGAAGGTTGCAGCAGTCGGACCGGTTGCCTATGGTTGAGAGATTGGAACGAATGCTGACAGGGTGGAAAACTTCCTATCTGTCTAGAGGAGGTAGACTTGTGCTGTTGAAGGCGGTTTTGATAGCAATTCCTGTATTTTTCATGTTCACTTGCATCATTTCCTTGGGGATTTGTTGACAACCTGAAGTTTGTATGAAAATATTTTTGGGGTGATCATCTGATGGCAAAGATATGCACCTGGTGAATTGGGACACGATATCCCTTCCTCTGGAGGAGGGGGGCTTCAGGTCTAAAAACTCGAAGATATGAACAAGTCCCTCTTACTCAAGTAAGTTGCCAAAATTTGAGGAAAGAGGTCTGACCTTGCATGTCTGGTTTGAAATATCTATGATCTCCTACATCGCCCTTCTATCCCCGCTAGTGTATGCTTTTCATCGACTACCTTTTGGAAAGGAGTTTGTATTAGTATTCACAATTTGACACAGCTTTTGAAACTTGTTGTAGGAGACGATTCGTCTTTCATTTTCTAGTTGGACAATTGGTCTGGGTGTGGCCCTCTAAATATTCGCTTTCCCCGCATGTTCACCTTGGCTACTAACTATGAGGTAACGCTACAAGACACCTGGATTGATCAATGGATTGTGTGAGAGGGAGGGAGGGCTTGCGATATGGGACGGATTTTAGGTCAGGGCCCCGATTTAGGACAGTTGCTATGATACCATGTGGAAAGAATAGAAGGAGATGCCTTCATAGAGATCCTAGGGCTTTCTTATATAGGAGAACAACCCTAGGGTAAATTACATATAGTGGACAGAGAGAAACATAAATAAGAGAAAGTAATAAAAGAATGCTAGTATCTCAACAACTTTCTCATCAGATTTTTTCGAGCAATGTCGGCATGAGTTTGTCATATTGATGGATCTCACTTCTGGGATCGTGGGTATTTCTAGAGATCAGGATCATTGGATATGGCAGGATGTTTGTTCCCTCGGTCAAAAAAATCGGTTGCTCTTATGGCCTCTTGTAACCCCAATCTGAGAGCTATGGAACGAGAATGCATGTTTCTTTGGACTTGTTGCATTCCCATGAAGATAAAGGTATTTATGTGGATTCAACAGAGAGAAAAGATGTTGACCAAGGTGTGTTATGTTGTTTTTCGTCCTGGAGAGGACAGCTCTTACCCCTTATGCAATATAGCTCCTGAGGATCTCACCTATTTGTTTTGTACTTGTCTTTGTACTCGTCAAATTTGGGAGTCCGCCGATATTGCTTGGATTGATCTCTTCACATTCTATTTTTTGGGCTAACTTGTTAGTGAACCAATTCAGATATGTAACTGAGGTGTGGAGAGCAATAGCTACTCTGTGGGTTATTTGGCTAACACGTTAGGAGGTAAATGGTTTTATGTTGAGAATGTAATACACCTGATTAGATCTCTTCTTGAGATCTAGTTGTCTTAATATATTTTGGGACGGGTATCACCTCATGTGGTTGCCCTTTTTGACTCAAAAAAAGTTATTTGTAGGGTTTGGTTAGTATTTTGCATGAGTATGAGTTGTATCTTTTAAGGATTAACGACAAGTGACTGAAACTAAACTCAGTTGTTTATTATAGAGATATATTTATATTTCTGTACTTTTTTCCTTATTGTATTTTCTTCATGTCTGTTTTATGTAATTTACCCATAGGTATCTCCTCTATATAAGAGAGCCTAGGGTTCCTAGGAATAAATAATTCTTATTATTTTTCCCACCATGGTATAAGAGCGACGGTCCTAAACCGAAGCTCTCGTACCCTAAACCTAACCCTAGCCACCACTTTCCAGCCCATCTCGATGTCGATGTCGCTTCCGTCGTCGGATCTTCTCTCTCTCCGCCACCGCCATCACTACTGTCTGCCTTTGTGCGTCATCGTCAGACCCTCCCTCTATCTCTCTAGCGACACCATCGATGGCCTATGTGTGCCGCAGGTGCAAATGTCAACACTTCTAGCCGTCACATGCGGTATCTGCAGTCATCCTCTGACGATCCCTCTTTCCCTCGCTTTGAGTTGATGGTATTGGTTTCGTCCTGAGTATACGCATGCAACCAAATCCCTATGTCTGTGTAGATAAATCTTTATTGGTCTATATAATCCTAGTTTTTCTTCATCCGGCAATATGTAAGAGAGCAAATTCGATATCCCTGCCACAGGTGCTTTCAGAGGTCCATCCCTGATTGTCAAGATGGACGGGACGAACTACGAGCTCTGGACCATGCAATTCATGAGCCTTATGAAGTTTACGGATAAGAGTCACACTCTTATCGAGGAAGAGTCGGTTGAGAAAACTAAGGTCAACACCACATGGAAGGCAGATGATATGTATACCATGGTTTGGCATTCTGGTACATTGACGATAGAAATCACCAATGATGTGTTATGCAGCCACTTATTCTCAGGTGAGGAATGAGACAGATTCTGCAGCTTCAGCACGATATCTTTATCATCAAGCAGAACAGACAGTCCCTTCACTCTTAATATACGTCCTTGTGTGGGATGTTTGAGAAGCTCCATAACTTCATGCCCCTCACATCTACTCCAGAGCAGCAGAAGACATATAGGAATGCCACCATAGTTGGTGTATTTCTTGCAGCTCTTTATCCTGAGTATGAGGTTGCTCGTTCCCAGATTTTAACGGATGCTACTATTCTTCCCATTGAGGAAGCCTTCCGCAGACTTAGCAGGATCATTGTCCCATCTGCTGCCTCTAGTCAGACTTCTTCGACGATGGCAGCCTCCCGAGTATGTGGATGCTCTTCTCAATTTTGTGGGTGTGGACCTCATGGTATAGGACGTCGTATTCGTCAGCCTTGCACTTACTGTCATCGTCCCGGAGATACAAAGGATACATGCTACTCCAAGCATGGTTTTCCTGCATCGACCCGAGTAGCATAACAAGTTGAGTCTTCGGCTGCTCCTTTAGATCAGCGGTTTGATGACCTCTTAGCTAGAACTAGGGATATTATGCCTCATGCTTCTTCACCATCTCCATGAGGCTACTCATATGTTGGTGCTTCCGCCTTTGCCAGTACCCCTACTACTGCCAGTACCTCAGGTGCTACCTATGCTTTTAGTTGTTGTCATAGATCTGAGATTACATAGTAGATTATGGACTCAGAGATGACGCATCACATATGTGGAGACAGAGATCACCTTGTAGCATATAGACAGGTTCCTCTAGGGAGAATCGTTGTGATAGCTGATGGGACTCATTCCTCGATCACAGGACTAGGGGAGATCAGTTTGACACCCTCGATGCGTCTACAGAATGTGTTACATGCTCATGGTTTTTCTATAAATTCTTATCTATTAGTTATATTACGAAGGATTTGCATTGTCGGGCTACCCATCGTCTCTTATTTTTTAGGATATTCTTACAGGCAGGGTGATTGGATGTGGGCGTAAGCAGGGCGGTCTGTATCTCCTGGTTCGAACTCCATATGCAGAACTATCCTCTTATTCAACAGGACCAATCTCTCCATTCACTTGGCACATGCGCTTTGTTCACCTCACACTCCAGAAGACGTGCTATATTTTGTCACAGATCTCACCTTGCTCGTCCTTACAATGTGAGGTGTGTCAGTTGAGAAAGCATCATTGTTCTGGTTTTCCTAGTCGTTAAAGTCGGAGCAGTAGCTCTCTTTTTGCATTATTTCATGTTAATATTTAGGGCCCGAATTGTTTTCCTCATCACCAGGGACACAAGTTTTACGTAGTTGTTGATTATTTTTCTCATCTGTCATGGGTCTTTTTGTTTAAGAATAGATCTGAAACTGGGTATGTGATCAAAACTTTTATCAATGAAGTGTAGAATGTTTTTCTTCTTCGGTGAAATTTGTGATAACTAATAATGCTTTGGAATTTTGTACGTGTGCTCTCTCACAATTCTTTTCATCATGTGGTATTATTTATCAAACAACATGAGCATACACTTATTAGCAAAATAGTGTTGCAAAGAGAAAGCATCATCATTTACTTGATGTCACTCGGATTCTTCTCATTCAGAATCGTGCCCCACATTCGTTTTGGGGGATGCAGTTCTTATGGCATGTTATCTTGTGAATCGCATGTCCTCATCTGTTTTGGGTGAGAAATTCCTTTCTACATGGCATTCCCAGTGGAGTTGTTCTCACTTACTCCTTGTGTTTTTGGCTCCATCACTTTCGTCCACCAGTTGTCTCCGTATCTGGACAAGCTCTCTCCTAGAGCTATCAAATGTGTATGTTGGGTATTCCAGGACACGGAAGGGATACCGATGTTATGATCCATTACACGGGGAATATTATATTAACGTTGATGTCACATTTTTTGAGTCTGTGATGTATTTCTCTCCTACATATGACGGGTTGGCATCATCAGATTCTGATGATGAGGTTTACATGCCACCTCCTTTTATGAGTCCATCACCACCTCCACATGTGCATGTTGTTCCAATACTACCACCTCCATCACCTCCTCATATACAATCACATGTGCCCATCGTTCCACCATTGTGAAAATAATATACCCGTTAGCCTGCTTTTGCTCATGGTCATCACATGTCATCCAGCATGCCTCAGGTTTGTTCTGAATACAATGTGTCTAACGATGGATCTGGAGATGTGTTTGTGTAGGAACCTTTACAAGGCTAGCACACAGTTTGAGGAGATTCCCAATGACATGGATATACCTCTTGCAATTTGAAAGCAAAAACGTGCTTGTACCTCATATCCTCTTGCTTTGCAGGTCTCCTTTAATTGCTTGACAGGGGAATTCCGGAGATTTCCAGTTGCTCTATCTGTCGTGGAAATCCCACGGAATTATCAGATTCCTTGAAGGACAGTTGTTGACGTTTAGCCATGTAAGAAGAGATGGTTGCTCTACAGTCACGTGATATCTGGAGCTTGTTATATGCTCCTACTGGAGCATCTGTTGTCAGTTGCAAATGGGTGTTTATTGTTAAACACCATGCAGATGGGAGCCTTGATCGCTATAGGGCCAGACTGGTAGCCTGAGGATTTACACAAACTTATGGAGTGGATTATCTAGATACGTTTTCTCATGTTGCTCGTCACTCCACTCTACGTGTCCTTTCAGTTGTTGTAGTGTGTGATTGGCCTTTATATCAGCTAGATGTTAAAAATGTATTTTTGTATGGAGATCTCTAGGAGGAAGTCTGCATGCAGTAGCCTTCGAGGTTTGCTGCTGAGGGGGAATGTCAGCAGGTTTGTAGACTTCACAAGGTAATATCTGAATAAGAAGAGTCCAAGGGCATGGTTTCAGAATCTCTCGAATCTGATTGGAAACAGGCGTTTAAGAGGTTAAATGCAGATCATTCATTGTTCCTGCAGAGAACGCCCAGAGGTACTGTTGTTATCATGGTATATGTTGATGATATACTTGTTATAGGAGATGATATGCAGGGGATAGAGAAGATAAAGGAATTTCTGGGTCGTCAGTTTGTTACTAAGGATCTTGGCACCCTAAGGTATTTCTTAGGGTTAGAAATTGCTAGGAATACGCAGGGTCTTGTGATGATCCAAAGGAAATATGTTACAGACATGCTTGTTGAGACATGCATGATTGGGTGTCAACCCTCTATCTCCTATGGATCCTAGCATGAGGTTGTAGAAGGGGTTAAGATCCACACAGATGCAAACGGCCCATCAGATGATTGAGCTAGGGACAAAGAAGATTTAAAAATGGGGAGTGTATTCAGATTACAATGGAGAAAAAGGGAGCATGGTGAGGTGTGATTGCATGGGTTTAAAGAAAGCTTAATTTGTAGACAGCATCAGTAGGCTTGCCAAATTGATCCGAGATTATTCTTGGAGGTCCATCATACCAAGTTACCAACGTTTTTTGTGTTGACTTTGGTATGAAAACCTTCGACCTAGAAACAATGCTCCCTGTAGTTTTAAAGGCCATAGCCCAGATATATCTCCAACCTACCAATCCAACTAAACCTAGGGACTGTTAATAAATTTAACATGTTAATTTAGAATTTATAGTATTGCATCTTCAAAGTACGACTGTAAGAGGTTAAATGCAAACTAGCGTCTGAAGTGCATATTTTTGCAGCAAGGAATGTATCATCTTTCTCTGACATTTAAAGACTTGCAACTTACATTAAGTAATGTTTTCCCATAAAAAGGTAAAACAACAAACATATCATATTGGTCTCGGGAATAATAGTTATAAAATAAAGTGTACCTATCTTCTCATGTAAGTCAAGCTGGTCTTATTTGATTAATAATTGCAGACCCGACCTCATGCAACGGTTGAAGTTGAAATTTCTGAAGATATGCAACTGGTGCACTTTGATTTCAACAGGTATCTTCGTCGAGACATCCACTCCCCAGATAACAATATCTGTGTCATTCCAAGTTTTATTTAAGTTATCATGTCCAAATCATGAACTTTCTCCTTGTGATGATGTGTTTGATTTTGGATTGCAGTACTCCGTTCGAGTTGCACGACGATGCTTACGTCCTAAAAGCAATGAGATTTTGCGAAAGGCAACGTGAAGACGATTCCCATGAGCCGATGCAACTAGATGGCGAAGGTTCAAGCCCCCTCACACAATCACAGAACCATTCAGCTAGGCCCAGCACCGCTGGTAAGCTGCCCGGTTCGCCTCCTGTTCCAGGAATACTGAAGGGTCGTGCGAAGCACGAGCACTGATTTCTAACCATAAGTCCCAACCCCATTCCTTTCCTGCTAGGTGTATGTTCGCATGTATAGTTCATGTGATTCATAGCGTAGTGAGAGTTAGCTCCCTAACCTGCCAGATATAGTTAGCTTCCTCACCGGCCAGAAGCATCGAGGCTCTGCGGAATCTCTTAGCCTCCTGAATCTTAGGTTTGTGTCGTAATCCTTGTCTATTTGTATCCTAGGTATCACATGAGTAATTGTTCTACAGAATTCGTAACAGATTTGGGCATTTGTACTCTTTTGGCTTAAATCTCACAAAATGGTGATGATTGTAATGGCAATTTTCAAATCAAATCTCGCAATTTTTCACATTAAATCTGTGATTGGATTAGAGAATGCATGTTCTGTCTTTTCTTATGATTGAGGGATTCGATCAAATATCATGCAACCCTTTTCAAAAATTTAAGTGGAGATGGCTACATGGATTCTTTGCTTCAAAACAGCTCTGATAGAGATAAAGGGACTACTCGTTCACAAAAAATACAAGTAACTTTGAATATGGTATCTTTTTGTTTTAGGTTTTTCTAATTAATCTTCAGAAATGCAATGCTTAATTGACGAGAAACAAAATAATTTCGAAGCAAGGCCTTTATTAATCTTAGGGTAAATGACAATTTGGGTCCCCATCTATGGGTCCGATCCTAGAATGGGTCCCGATCTTTAAATTGTAACGATTCGGGTCCCATGACCATTTAGGAAATGGAAATGTTGGGGTTCATAACGAATATGTCCTTGTTGGGAAGGGAATAAGGGTTGAGTTCCAACTTTTGAATGAGGGCATATTCGTCATTAGCTCCAAAAGGTTCATTACATTAATGGCCCTGGGATCCAAATCGTTACAATTTAAAGATCGAGACCCATTCTGGGATTGGACCCATAGATGGGGACCCAAATTGTAATTTACCCTTAATCTTATATGCAAGTCGGATTATAACATTGGAATTCACTAGAATGATATCGGGTCTAGATAGTTATGTGGAGTCGAGGAATACTTCTGACCTTGTTACTGCACATTTTATGTAGAAAATTGCAGTATTAAATCGTAAAAAAAAAACTTTTGCAGTTCTTTCAAGTATTTTTTTCTACCGACCTAAGCTTAACTTCAAACTCAAGTTGTCGGTGAAATTTGACGTTATCGAGAAAAATTATCCTTAACAACTTGTTAGATTCGGATCTAATTGAATCTGTTGACAATCACTCAAAATGTTTAAGCTCAAGTTGTTAAGTACTAATCCCCACCACTTATAAATCATACCCACTCACACTTTGTGAGTTGTAGATGTGAAACTATGTTTGAGGGTTGAGTACATTATCTAAAACAAATTATATAGTTTCTTTGACTCGGTTTCATCTCATTTTACGAGAAGTTAGACTCCATAAAGAACATTTACTCTGATTTACATTGTTTTCCAAGTGCCCCTAAATGCAACAGCTTGAAATTTCTTATTCTACAGTTGAACTTAGCCCTCGCATCAAGCAAATAGATGAACTGCCGATCGAGAGGGAGAATATGAATCGAAGACTGAGTAGGTAAGCACAGGGAGAAACTACTGAACCATCAGTGCTGGCAATAAATGGAGCATCCCTACCAAGCATATCCACTCCGATCACTCGCTAACGAATCGTATCCACGGTACAATTAGCTCCTCTATAGCAATACAACTAGTCAAGTAATGCGGTCAAGCCTCTTTAAGGGAGATCGTAACCATTCAAAATTCTAACTGACATTTCAAGTGCCATGCAAATATTTCGCAGTGATTCAGGAAAGCGAAGCTTTTACCAGTTGATGAAGTTACACTAAAGGAGCTCGTCATCGTCAATAGATGTAGATATTCAGGACATATTTCAGGTTAGAGTTGTAAAACAAACGCCTTAGATTCGGATCATAGGATAGTCACAATAGTGAAGTAGATCTAATCTCATTTTCTGGGGCATTCAAATACAGATGGGCATTCCTCGTAAGAAAGCGTCTAGAAGAGAGTATTTCATAGACGGTAAAGATTTTTCCTTCGCACGAGAACTTGCTCCTAATCTGATTAAGCCAACCATCTTCGACATTTTCAAGCTTGACAACTTAAAATCCTGCCAAGGAGATGACATAGTAAGATATGTAACAATTGCATGAATGAACTGTTTCACGGGGTGGCTTTACAAAAATGAATGAAGGATGCCATAGTTAGGAGAAGGGTTAAAAGTAACTGTATTCCTCATGAACCACAGAGTGAACAAAATTATTACAATCGAGACGGCAAAGGTGTGATGAACTAATGTAAACCTACATTATGGGGGTGTTAATCCCAAACTCAATAACGAACCTGATGAAAGAACACGCAAAGGCATTTGCGTTAACTGTTCCAAAATCTTTTGGTTCTCGCTCTTTTTCTTCTGGTTTTGAGATATAGAGTAATCTCATAAATAAAATGATGCTGACGATCTACAAGCGTGTTATAACACCTTCTCTTATGCTGAAAACCCTCCAGGAGCATAGAGCAATCCATCGAAAAGCTATTTAAAGAGGAGACTACAAGGTGATTTCATCGCGAGTTTACAGAGAAATCAAGTTTTGATGGTAAACTTTCCAATCTTTCAAGGAGCCACGCATCACAGGTTCTTCTCTTCAGCTTTTCTTGGCTGTGAGAAATGGAAAAGATAAGACATTACATTACAATGACAAAATTCAAGGAATATAGTGATTAAAGGTTTGCATGTAGTTTGAATGTCGGTAGAGTAATGCAAAAATCAACTGGGTATTTGTCTTGGAACATAATAAAAGTCAAGAAACCAAAACCAAGCAATTTTTCAAGTTTAGAAAAGAGAGAATGCTTAAATACAGCTAAGCTGTTTCGATAAATGCATTTAGTAGTATAAGCTGAATTTTATTGAAGTGAAGACGACATGACATGGTAGGCAAAGCATTGTACACGAAAAATATGTTTACAAGGCTCATGCCCTCAACTCCTCGAATACATCCTTGTCGGGGGTACTCCGATGTCCATTCTTAAAGCTATGGAGACGCATATAAGGTTACAGTTCCCTCCGAAGAAATGAAAATGCACCTTGTATAATTCAAAAAAAAACAAGATATAAATATGCTTACTAATTAATTTAATTAGAAGCATGTGCACAATCCAACTATCATGACAAATAAGATATGTGAAGTAACAAGTATTCTTAATCAGGAGTGGACGAGTGCCCTTCATCCAGCTGGATGCGAGGCTTTTTCTTTCCACCACCGGCCTCAGTCTACAACTATGGCTCATGCAGATATATGAACCATCTCCTAAAGAAATAAAAAATGGCAAATCCTTTCTCCCACTTTAAACAGGGTCGGCTACAAGGATTCTTTCTCAAATCCATGTTGAAAGATCCCCAAAGGAAATAATAATAACCGCATTCTCCTATCGTATGTGCATAGTTGCGAGCCTTCACTACCCGTTTAAGACATTAGATAATCTGCACAAGCCCAGTTTCCCTACTGTTGATATAGAAGCAGCAGAAGAAAATATAGCATATCATGGAAGGGTGTCAGTGCTTAAAATTGCGTGGTTGGGGCATTCATGTGGGTGAATTAGAAGGTGGAGATGGCATGGATTGTTTGGATCAGCAGACGCAAACAATGGTTGAACTTATCATACGAAGGAAGTGCATTGAACTAAAAAGACAACAAAATCAAAGTTCACAAAACGTCAATGAAACCCTATAAGATAAAGAGGGATTTGAGAACTTCAGAAGACCAAAAAATTGATCCTCCCAACTAAAACCATGCACATTTTTATGCATAGCTCAAACTCATAACTCACACTGATATATACCCACCACCAAGTAACCATATAAATAGAAAAGTAGCAACCAAGATGAACAAAGCCCTTGGAGCATCTCAATAACTAGATAGCATTTCAGAGTTTAATCCAACTGATAATCTTGAGATTGATGGATGAGCTATCTACTAGTAGAGGCGTTCTTACGTAACTGAAATTAGTGTACATAAAAAATAACTACCATTATACCGCAATAAAAGAAAAAATGGTAATGTACAAATATAGATAAACATGGTTTTGACAACCAACTTTCCCAGACTCAAAACAAGTCGTCCACCTAGCAACAAAGCCTCGGCATTCAAGTACAAACTACAAAGATATAAGGTCTATGTGACATGCTGACTAAAAAGAAGGCCTACATGAAGTTGATGAATCTTGCCACATAAGACCATATCTGCAGACATCATATTCTCGCCGTATCTACTGCCTTCACACACTTGGATTGACATACCATTTTGATAGGACCAGCAACACTCGAAAGTGATGTAGCATGAAATTAACTAGTTTAATTTTCGGTTATGGTATTTTTCATTACTTTATTTATTTTCATAAACAATGGATGTATCATTTGAAGGTGTCATTTAGGGAAGTGTTTTTTTAAAGCAAATGGGATGGGCCTCCTTTAGAGACACATCCAAAGAATATATTCCAACATCCAAAGAATATATTAATATAATTAAAAATATTATTTACAAATGCCAACTCACTTAGAGAGATCTAGCATGCTAGAGTACATTCTCTGCATAAAATCTCTCCTTGAAAATAAACCCATTTCGTCCTATCCTAACGGCCTCCATAAAATCACGCAAACTCCCGACCTCCCTTCAATTGAGCATGTCCAATTTGCACAAAAGAGTCCCAAAAAGACTCAATATTTTCACATCTCACCCCTTGCAACTCGGTTTTCTCCCACATCTCCCTAGACCGGGGATATTTGAAAAACATATGCTCAATATCTTCCGTCATCTCGCCATATTGCATGCACGTCTCCTCACAATCAGGGAAGATCATGATTCTTCTAGCACCCATCATCAACCGTCCTCTCCACAACAACCAAAGAAATATCTTTATACTCAGGTATTTTCCACCACCATATTCTAGCACCCTAGAACCTATTAGCCAATACCTTGGTTATAATAAGATAAATCGCATTGGATAATGTTGAGATATTAGTTATCTTTCACCAAGGGGAAACCCTGCTTCACTCCCTATTGCAGTTGAAAAAAGCCCCCTTCTGGTCTCTCATTCACCAAAACTGAACAGGACGAAGTCGCGTCCATTCATCCGAGAATCCCCTTCGGGCCAATGATGCCCAAATTAAATTCAAGTTCAAGCAATCATATGCCTTTGCATAATCCAATTTCCACAAAAAAGTATGTACTTCCTCTATTTTTCCAATCTGCAATAAAATCTGATGTTAGAACATCATCAAAACAACTGATGTCCACGAATGAAAGTTGTCTAAGCAAGCAAAATAATCCCGTCAAGAACTCCATTGAGCCTATTAGCCAATACCTTGGCTATAATGAGATAAACCGCATTAGATAATGTTGAGATATTAGTTATCTTTCTTATTTTTTTCATATTATCTATTTCTTTTGTCTTCATCTTGTAATTTGCCCAACGGGTTTCTCTCCTATATAAGAGAACCCTAGGGCCTCTCAATAATGGAATACAATCTTTCTTTTCTATACGGTACGAAGCGACGGTCCTAGACCGGAGTTCTCGTATCCCTCCCAATCCCTAACCCTACCCGCCCCCACTTCTCTTCTCGCATGTTATCGCATTGTCGTCGGCCTCCGCCCTCCCCTCCCCGACTGCCGCGAGGCCCCCCTTCCCTCCCCAAATATCGGGCCCAACAGCCCTTGCGATCGCAGGCTGTCGTTGAATCCTCATGTGTACCGTTGGCCCCTCCTGGAGCACCGTCGGCCCCTCCCGTGTGCCAAGGCCTTAAATGTCGGTTTCGGTCACCATTTCGGTACCGACCAAAACAAAATTTCGATGGAATTTAGGTGGAATTTCAACTGAAATTTCGGTCATTTTTTGTACTAGGACCCCCATATTTCGGTCAATTCGGTCATTTCGGTCGAATTTCGATTTCGACTGGATATCGATATTCGACAGAAATTCGACCGAATTTCGCTGAAATTTGAGGTCGTGCCGTGTGCCTCGCACCTTTATGCGCACCTCTGTGGTTGAACTGTAGTCTAAAACGGACTAATTTTGACTGAAAAACGTGATTTCAAACCTTTAAATCGTGTTTTTCGACCATAGAGTGCAGCGAAGATTGACAAGGATGGTTGTATGAGTCTACTGTAGAGCCAATCCTCTGTATGATTGCGTAGACTCGTTCACATGGGCCTACTCTCCAGTCAAGTTCCATTGTTCGGTCGTTTTACCATCGTGTCATAGAACATGGGTGATATATTTTCTTCATCCGGTACCTTCAAGGGCCCGACTCCCATCGCAAAGATGGATGGGACCTACTATGAGTTGTGGTCCATGCAATTTCTCACCCTCATGCAGTGCAACAATAAGGAGCACATCCTGACAGATCCAGAGCCAACGGTTAAGATTGGGGCCAATGCTTCTAAGAAGCAAGATAACGTGTATGCATGTGTTTGGCTTTGTGGGACCCTCACCACGAAGATAGTCAATGATATTCTGAATCAACCCACCTCCAAGGTGATGTGAACACTTTGGCATCCACCTATGCTCAAGCAAAGAATGAGGCCAAGATTCTTCAGCTACAGTTTGATATCTACACGGCCAAGTAAAATGACCATCCTCTGCACGTGTACTACTCTTCGCTCCGTGGCATGTTCAAGAAGCTTCATGACTACATGCCTATTACGACATTTACGGAGCAGCAGAAGGCATATAGGAACTCCATGATGGTTGGAATCTTCATGGCCAGACTTCATACAGACTATGATGCTACGCGTACACAGCTTCTCACAGGAGCTATCATACCTCCCGTGGAGGACGCTTATAGTCGTCTCAGCTGGATTATCATGCCTTCTACGGCCACTCCTCTGTCCTCTTCAGTGATGGCCGCTTCTCGTGGTCGAGGAGGGATGACCTAGTCCAGAGGACGAATCCCTCGTGACAGAGGTGGTGGACGTTAGTGTGGCCCTTGCACGTAGAGAATACATGCTATTAGAAGCATGGATATCTTGCTTCTGGTCGCATGGCAGAACAGATTGAGCCTCCAGAGACTCTAGCCAGAGTTTCAAATTTCACGAAACTTCGGCGAAATTCGACCGAAATTGAAATATCGATATAGACCCTTCATAAATCTAGGCCGAAATTGGTGAAATTTCGTCGAAATTTCGACGAAATTTCGAAATTGTTTCATTCACCATCTCGAAACGAAATCAAAATCGATATTTAAAACCTTAACTCTAGCTTACCAGGTCGATCTCGCTTGGATGATATTGTCTCTTGTATTCGAGATATCAAGACTTCTATTGCAGGCACCACCACTGCAGATACCACAGTCGTAGCCAGAGCCTCTTCGAGCTCCTCAGGTATCGCTTACACTTTTTCTAGTCTAGTGGTGCGGAAATGATAGAGCGTATTATGGATTCTAGTGCTTCCCACCATCTGTGTAGACAGAGCGCAGCTGAGGTCCTACAGGACCATGCCTCTTGTTAGATGGGTTGTCATTGCTAATGGAGACCAGTTAGCCATTATAAAACATGGGAAGGTGCATTTGACGGCGTCCATGCGCCATCAGAATGTTTTATATGCTCCTAACTTTCAGATGAATTTTCATTCTATTAGTAAGATTACTAAGGATCTGCATTGTCGTTTGTTTTCCATCGCAAACAATGGCAGTGGTGCTACCGGTATGGTTTCTAGGGGCATCGTGCATTTTCTTGCACGCTTCCACTGCATTGTCTTAGTTGTGGTCACGAAGGCCATCAGAAGCACTCATGTCCGTTTAAGAAGGAGGTCCTGCAATGAGACTTTGTTTACATTCAAGTGAAGCATGCGTTGAAGACTACACGTTGTCCTTAATAATAGCAAGTCTACTGTGGTTACGTTTGACCTTTCTGACTCAAATGCGCGAGAGTGTGGCACGGATCTAGGCACTGAGAGTGGCTCTCTCCCAATCCGTTACTTGGGCCTACCCCTGACAGCTGGTACTCTTAAGATGTTTGACTGGTTGCCTGCCATAGAGAAGTTGGAGAAGAAGCTTTCAAGTTAGAAGGCATCTTATCACGTTGGGGTTGTTTGATGCTCGTCAAAGCCATCCTCTCTGTTATTCATGTGTACTTCATCTCGACGAGTCTTCTACAGTTGGTATCAGGCATCGGCTTAAGAGGATCATGCGGTGGTTTCTTGGGGGTAGATCAGAACCATAGTTTTAAAAAGTGGCACCTCGAGGCATGCCAAAATCACATCGAGGCGCATGCCTCAGGTCCTTGGGTTGGGGTGTACACCTTGACCTGGCTTGAGGCGTTCGAGGTATGAGGCGATCGAGGCAAAGCGGAGGCGTAAACCTCAAGCTGAAGGCTTTTTTTAAACTTTTTGATTATTTGCTTTGCACTCGACCCTATTTTTACCTAAGCATTATTTTTTATGTATGTGTTTATGTTATCGTGTTAAACCTTTCATAGTTGTATATTTCTGTATATAGCTCTGTTGGTGAAAACGAGTCGCTTGTATATTCCATGAAGTCCTAGGCTCTCTTATATAGAGGAGAATCCTATGGGTAAATTATAGAAGATAGACGAAAGAACAAAGAAATAGGGAATACCCATAAAAACATAAATATATCTCTACATTCCCCTTAAGATGGATCATTAAAAATCAATTACGCTCCGCTTGGATGAACACTTCAGGAATGGTCCTCTGAGCAATGCCTTGGTGAAAATGTTTGTCGTTTGATCTCCAGAGCTGACATGAGAAGTAGAAATGAACCCTTTTGAATCATGCCATACATATAGTTGCAGTCAACTTCAATATGTTTCGTTCTTTCATGAAATGCATGATTGTTTGCTATAAGTAAAGCAACATGATTATCACATTTCAGGGACATAGGAAGGGGCACATCTATGTATAGATCTGCTAGTACAACCCGAACCCACATCACTTCCGTACTTGCTTGTGCCATAGCCCTATATTCTGATTCTACACTGGATCTGGCCACTATAATTTGTTTCTTGCTTTTCCAGAAAACGATTGGATCTCCCACAAATACAACAAAACCTGACGTTGACTTTCTGTCCTTAGGGCATCATGCCTAGTTTGCATATGCGTAGGCTGAAATAGTGATATCTCCCCCTTTTTTGAATAGCAACCCTGTAACTGGAGATGATTTTAAGTACCTTAATATCATGTGTGTAGCATCCATATGTACATGACGTGATTGTTCCATGAACTAACTCGATTGACAGCAAAGGAGATGTCGGACTGGTAATGGTTATATAGTGAAGCTTTCCTACTAGCTCTCGTTATCTTCTCTTGTTGACCTCATATGTATCATCATCATACAATTTCATGCTTGGATCCATAGGTGTAGTAGCAGGTCGACATCCAAGCATATGCTTGTCTCACTTGGCATATCAGTGATATACTTTCTTTGAGTCATCAAAATGCCCTGCTAATTCCTGGAAAACTCCAACCCCAAAAAGTATCTTAGAGTGCCAAGATCTTTGGTGACGAATTGACTACCCAGAAATTCTTTCATCATTTTTATCCCGTGGATATCATCTCATGTAACCAATATGTCGTCAACATAAACCATAACAACTATTGAACCTCTTGAGGCCTTCTGTACAAAGAGAGAATGATCTGCATTCGACCTTCTGAAATCATGTTTTTCAAATAAGTCTGAGAGCTTCTTAAACCAAGCTCTTGGGCTCTGTTCAAGACCATATATAGCCTTATGGAGTCTACATACCTGTTGACACTCCCCCTCAGTAGCAAACTCCGGAGGCTGCTGCATGTAGACCTCTTCCTGAAGATCACCATACAAGAAAGCATTTTTATCATCAAGTTGGAATAAAGGCCAATCACGTACCACAGCAACGGCTAGGATCACCCGTAGGGTAGAATGTCGAGCAACAGGAAAGAAGGTGTCCAGATAATCTACTCCATACATCTGAGTAAAATCTCGTGCAACGAGCATGGCCTTGTATCTATCAAGACTCCCATCGGCATGATACTTTACCGTGAATACCCATTTGTAGCTCACAACAGACGACCCACTAGGGACGGGTACCAAGGTCCAAGTACCGTGAGAGTGTAAAGCAGTCATCTCCTCCTCCATAGCTTTGTACCGCTGACTATCTTGCAAGGCCTCTTGATAATTCCGTGGGATGTGCACCATAGACAAAGCGATAGCAAATCGCCTGAATTCTCCTGTAAGACAATCGAACGACACAAGTGAGGCTATAGGAAAGGATTTTTTAACAAGAACGCTTCTGCTTCCAAATAGCAATGGGCACATCAAGATCAGTAGTTGTATCTCCAATATTCTCCTGCACCTCTCCCTGTTGAGACACATCTCTAGACCTATTGTTAGAAATATCAAATTCAAGACATACCTCAGGCGTGCTAGATGACGTGCTATGAACATGAGCAAGAGGAGGCCGGCGACTGTAGTGAAGTGGTAACGGTGGGATTAGGATAATAGGTTGAATGATAGGAGATGGTGGTGGTGGTGATAGGGAGGATAGAGGAAGTGGGACGTATATCAGTATCAGAGTCCGAGGAAGTTAAGTGATCACCTGTTGGAGAGAAATACATTATGGGTTCAAAAAATGTGACATCTGCGCTGATATAGTATTTCTTATTCACAGGACCATAACATATATATCCCTTCTGAGTCCTATAATACCCCACAAATACACATTTGATAGCTCTAGGAGAGAGTTTGTCCATCTTAGGGGTGAAGTTGTGGACAAACGCAACAGGCCCAAACATAAGAGGATCAATAGTAAACAACTCCTTCTCTGGAAAACAATTGAGAATGGAACTTTTCCTCCCAAGATAGAGGACGTCATCCGATTAATGAGGTAGCAGGCTGTAAGAACAGCATCACCCCAGAATGAATGAGGGGTATGACTCTGTATAAGAAGTGTACGAGCAACATCCAGAATATGGCGATATTTTCTTTCAGCAACCCCATTTTGGTGGGACGTGTAAGCACATGTTCTTTGATGAATTATCCCATGAGAAGAGAAATACCGAGCTAGATCATGAGTGCCAAATTCTAAAGCATTGTCAGTCCTCACAATCTTTACATTGAAAGAAAACACATTACGAACTTCATTCAGAAAGATTTGAATCAAATTCCCAGCTTCGGAATTATTTTCCATCAGAAACACCCAAGATAAACGAGAAAAATCATCCACAACCACTAAATAAAAACGATGTCCCTGATGATCAAGAAGCCGACTCGGACCCCAAATGTCTACATGGAACAACTCAAAAGGAGAACGACTACTTCGACTTTGACGACTTGAAAAGACATGCCGATGATGTTTTTCCAAATGACATACCTCACAATCAAATGAAGCTCGAGGCGAAATCTGGGGAAGGTCATGTCGTAACTTCTGGAGGGGAAGATGACCAAAATGCAGATGCTATATGAATGGAGATCCCGAGCTACTGGACTGAGATGATAAACTAGCACAAGATGATTGAACCAATCTATAAAGACCTCCATGCTCACAGCCACAGCCAATCACCCTGTTGTCAGAATGTTCTGAAAAATAAGAGACGATGGGTCAAATATAGCCTGATAATTCAAATCTCTAGTAATTTGACTGATGGATAATAAATTCATAGAGAAATCAGGGGTATGTAACACATTCTGCAAATTTATGGATGATGTCAAACTACTCTCCCCCTGGCCTTTGATAGGGGAATGAGTCTCATCAGCGATGAAGATAGTTCGTCCCAGAGGAATCCGCCTATAGGCAGCCAGCATATCTCTATTTCCACACAAGTGGTGTGTTGCCCCGAAATCCATAATCCACTCTGTTATTGGAGAACCACGACAAGAAGTAGATGCTATAGTGCTACCTGAGATGCTGGCTCCAGCAGAGGCTACAACGTCGTGGGTAGATGTGTCACATGAGTTAGCAGGAGGCATTATATCCCTCAGATGGGAGACAAGCTCATCATATCGGTGCTCAGAAGAAGGTGCGGATGCTGAAGATGAACCATAATCTGGAGCACATGCAGATGCTGGAAACCCATGCTTGTAATAGCATGTGTCCTCTGTATGTCCAAATCGATGGCAGAAGGTACAGGATAATGATGATTAACCACGACCTCCTCTACCACGTGGTTCACGGCCTCAAAACTGAGACGAACCACCTCTTCCAGAGAGGCAGCCATGGCAGATGAATTTGGTGTTGGAGTTGGAACAGTGATCCTGTTCAATCTTCGAAAGACCTCCTCCATTGGAGGAATAGTAGCATCGGCCAGTATCTGAGAGGATGCAGCCTCATATTGTGAGTCAAGAGAGGCCAGAAACACTCCCACCATCGTAGCATTCCGAAACGTCTTCATCTGCTCTGGAGTAGCCGTGAGAGGCACGAAGCTACGAAGCTTCTCAAACATCCCACGAAGAGTAGTATAATGTGCATGTAGTGGTCGACCATTCTGCTTGATGGTGAAGATGTCATGATGCAGTTGTAGGATTTTTGTTTCATTCTTGGCCTGCGAATATGTGGCAGCAAGAATATCCCACATAGTTTTGGTTGTAGGCTAGTGCAGGACATCATTTGCAATATCGGGTATCAAGGTACCAGATAGCCAGACATGTGTATAAGCATCGACGGCTTCCATGAGGCAAACGACCCCGTCTTCTCCGTCGGATCTTCATCGGTAAGAATATGCTTCTTACTCATCGACTTCATTAGGATCATGAATTGCATGGCACACAACTCGTAATTTGTCCCATCCATCTTAACTACGGGTGCTGGACCTCTGACATCTTGCCGCTCAAAGAAGACGAGGATTGTCGACATAAAAAATTATCTACACAGACATAAGGGAGGTTCATTGCATGTGTAGACTTAGATCACAATCAACACCCCTAAAAAACTTGACGTTGCGACAATGAGGCTTGTTAAGGGTGTAGCGGGAGGCGACTGTGGAGACCGCAAGTGCGGTAGGGGCCGTAGGGACGGCAGCCAGGGACAGCAGAGACCGCAGAGGCAGCGATCCGCGAAAGGCGGCGAGGATTAGAGCTGCGAAGGGCAGCCGCAGTGGCGGCGAGGACTGGAGCCACGCCGCGCAGTGGCGTGCAGAGGAGGCGACGTGCGAGGACTGGAGCGGTAAGGGTTGTGGCGGCAAGGGTAGCAGTGGCGAGGGCTGGAGCCACATCACACGGTCGCGTGCAGAGGAGGCGACGCACGGAGAAGGGCTAGAGGAGGGGCTAAGGTTTCGGGTATGAGAGCTCCAGTCTAGGACCGTCGCTCTGATACCATGTTGAGAAAAAATGAGTCACTTGTATATTCCATGGAGCCCTAGGCTCTCTTGTATAGAGGAGAGTCCTATGGGTAAATTACATAAAACAGACAGAAGAACATAGATATAGGGAATACCCATAAAAACATAAATATATCTCTACAAGCTCCATGCAAATAAAAGAAAAGATCGCATGAAACAAAAGAAGCTCAATGATCATCTTGTATACATCATGTTCGATTTATCACAAAAAGAAAAAAAAAGATCGCATGAAACAAAAGAAGCTCAATGATCTTGTATACATCATGTTCAATTTATTATACACCTACACATACTAGTTCTATTGCACATAGATTTGACTTTGAATTGTAATAAATATTTTATATTAGTTCAAGTTTGGAACTTAATGTTATTATTTGGTTGTATGAGTTGCAAATCTTAGAATAATTATCACGTATATGAAGAAGCAAGGTTGAAAAATAAAACATGAAGTTGGGAATGATATGGCAGGAGAGGATGCATATGACGGTTCTCCAACTCCGTCCAGCAAGACAAATGTTTGGCATTCAAGACTTTGAAAACTAAAAATTATGGTTTCTATTGTACTTAAATATTAAGTATAGACTTTAGTTCAATACTCATATAGAATCATTGAAGTTGGGGTTGGAACTTGATATTCCGTATAATAGTGGCTTAGTATTAGTTTTTTGGGATTTTTACCCGGCAGACCCTGTAATCTTTTGCAATTACCGCTACGACCTCTGAAATAACGTAATTCCTCCCTCGACCCCGTAAACTTGTTCCGTCTTACCCCACAAACCCTGTCGTTAAATTGACACATCTTAAGCTAACTTGGGTTGGTTAAAACTGAGTTAATCTAACCAACCACGATCGGACGGGTAGAATTAACCCAGAGAAAAAAACGGACGGCTCGAGCAGGGAGGCGGCTGGGCCGGAGGAGGGCTCGATCAGGGGACACGACAGGGTCAGGGGAGGGACACTGACCTGGGGTGATGGTCGAGGTAGGGGGGATCTTCGACCTGGGGAGGTGCGGGTGGCGGTGGGCTCGACTTGGGGGAGGCGCGGGTGGGCCGGTTACGTGGGTGAGCTGCGTACCTTGCTGGGGGAGGCGCGGGTGGGCCGGATCTGGGAGCTTCCCGGTCTTCTCGTACTCCTCCTCAACCTTGACGCCCTCGTGGATGAGGAGCGTGGCGTCGCCTCCGTCGTCGACGATGAGGTCAGGACCGCCCTGGGGACCCCAGTCGAGGCACCTCTCGGTGCACCACCAGTACTCCTGGGGGGTCTCGCCCTTCCAAGTGAAGACGGCGGTGGAGTCGCGGGCGATGGCGGCAGCGGCGTGGTCCTGTGTGGAGAAGATGTTGCAGGAGCACCAACGGACCTCGGCGTCGAGGGAGGTGAGGGTCTTGATGAGTACGGCGGTCTGGATGGTCATGTGGAGGGAGCCGGAGATGCGGGCACCTTGAAGGGCTGGGAGGGGCCGTACTCGGAGCGGCAGGACATGAGGTCGGGCATCTCCACCTCGGCGAGCTCGATCTCAAGGCGGTCGAAGTCCGCCTGGGACATGTCCTTGACCTTGAGCAAGGTACGCAGCTCACCACCGGGGTGCTTCGAGCAGGGAGCCGGTGAGCAATGGAGGCTAAGAAGGGGGAGGGAGAGGGAGTGGCACTTATGGTAAATTTGATAGATAAAATGGACATAATGTACAAGAAGATAACAGAATCCGGCTAACTTTAACGGCTTAATGGATGATGGTTAACCACAGGGTATGTATGGTAAAGGTTAACAAGTTTACGGGGGTGAGCCTCAAAAAAAACAAGTTTACGGGGGTGAGGGAGGAATTAGGATGTTTCAGAGGTCGTAGCGGTAATTGCAAAAGATTACAGGGTCTGCCGGGTAAAAATCCCTAGTTTTTTTTTGAACTTCAATGCCTTCACCGCTTATGTATTGTATCTTTTACTAGTTTTAAATTATTGTTGAATGTGTTTTTGGCAAAGCTTAATATTATTATATACTTTTGTCGATGTATTTTGCTTTAATTTTAATTTTTTTCAAATATTGAAGCATACGCCTCGACCGCCTAGAGGCTTATGCCTCGCCTCAATTTCGGAGAACACCTCGGACCGCCTCACGCTTTTTTAAACCTTAATCGGGACAGAACGGCAATGGTTTACCTTTAGTGGATTGGGAAACAATTACTTTGCTGGTGAAGGCTGGAGGACTTGGGATTGTATGCTTGGAATCCATGAATGAAACTCTCTTACAGAGATGGGTTAGCCATGGAAAGCCATGTCGACGATATATCGACGATATATCGCCGATATATCGATATCAACATGGGACTGATATCAATATCGATATATCGATATATACAATTTTCAGGCATTTTCTTCAGAAAGATTCCCAGATATAGCGATATATCGGCGATATATCGATATCGCCACGATATCGAAACGATATCGATATTTCCTTCCATGGGGTTAGCATGATTTGAGGGAGAAGTGAAGACATGTGTTGCAGTCTCATTCGAAGCATTTATGGCATTGGAGTTCGAAGCTCGTTACCTCGGCAACAAAATTCTCAGACATCTGCCTTCTAGAAAGGAATCAGATCAATACTACCTCGTTTCCAGGAGCTCTTTCGATCGGTCCTTAGAAACGATTCTTCTTTCGCCTTCATGACTGATAATTGGTCATGTGAGGGAACTCCCTCATCTAGATTCCTGCACTTGTTTGCTCTGGCAACTAATTGTGATGCAAAGATGGTGGACTATTGGCTCGATGGAAACTAGATGCCCTCATTTCTAACAAATTTTTTTGACCAGCACCTTGAAGACTTCTTGCTCTAGAGGCCCTGAGGAAAATTGATAGATATCACTAGATGTGGAAGTCTAACTCATTCACGGTCAAAGAGACCTATAATGCTCTCACCAGGCCTCCTCCACCAATGACTAATATTTTGATTTGTGATTGCAACTTTATTTGGAAGTTAATGATGCCGAATAGAATTGGATTCTTTATGTGGCTTTTCCGCAGAACGAGTATAATGGCAAGGGATCATTGTTCTAGATTGTTCACGGATGTGTCAAATAGATGTCCTCTCTGTGAGACACAAATTGATACAATAGATCATCTTTTCCTTCACTATGAGAAGATATCATCAATCGGGCAGGAGGTGGAAATTGACTGGCTGAACCTTCAGAATCTTCAATTATTTCATAATTCTTTTTTTGAAGCAAAGGATCGTCCCAGAAAGGATCTACTACGACCACTTGCAATTATCGGCAAATTTGATTAGTCAGAAATAGCATTTACTTTTCTTTATATCGTTTATACATTGAAAATGTACCCGTTCACTCTAAGACTCTTTTCGAGTCTTGGTTGTTGTAAGTCCTACTCTCACTCGCTATTTTCTAATAGCTTTGGAGCGGACACCATAGCGTGTTTCCTCCTTTTTTGCTCTCAAAAAAATCCCTCTAAACCACCTTCAATTGTAACTACCTCTCTTCGTCGCAAGTACATGAAACCTTCCTACACATTTCCCCTATTATTTGCATCAACCCTTACACTCTAATCGAAACATGTCGACGAGAGTATAGTCATTCCCAACCCATTGTTAGAACAAGAGCATCCAGACAGTGCCTAGAAACTGCTTCAAAAACCACTAATGAGGCAGCCACCACCCTGGGTCTTAAGCAATTTTGATTACATGACATATTTTAATAAAATGATGAAATTAAATAGATCTAGTGTAAATCAAGTAGATTAGAGACAGGCTTATATATCCCTCGTAGATTCCTTCGCATCCAGAACCCACCTGACATGGATCCTACAGAGCTCCCCTCCCCTTTCCCTCGAAGAATATTCTGGTTTAAATAAGGTTTGAAAAAACGAAAGGCGGAACGAGGCGTTTTCATTGGAATCGAGGCGATGCGTAGCCTCGAGGCGGTCGAGGCGTAAGCCTAAGTTTATAAAGAAAAATATGCATAAAACTATACTTATATATATGTCAATGTAATTACATGTTCTTTGCCCAACATATAATACTTAAGATTATAATATATAATGAAATAATAGAGATTAGAACTCTAAAATATAAGATAGAACAATACCATATCCCTTTCTTCACATTTTCGTCCAATCAAAAAGGAATTCCTTGTCAATAAATGTTGTGAAATAATTAAACAATGCATATTTATCTTTGAGATATTGTTGTAATTAAAAGTACGATTAAATATACGTTGACAAAATTTATGGTATGTCTAATATATAATATATAGCCACATGAGAAACCGTGAATCATATCCGTTTCGAGAAAATCTTTAAAATATTGTTGTAATTAAAAATACGATTAAATATACGTTGAAGAAATTTAAGTTATGTGTCTAACATATAATATATAGCTGCATGAGAAACTATGAATCCTATCCATTTCAAGCAAAACTTTAAAATATTGTTCTAATTAAAAGTACGATTAAATATAGTCAAAGAAATTTATGTTATGTATCTAGTATTTAATATATGACAATATGAGAAATTGTGAAGCCTAACCATTTCGTTTTGCTTGATATATTACAATGCTCGTTGATTTTACGAATATTATTGGATTTGATATTTATGAATTCATGTACTAAGAGTGAAATAGTAAGCGTTTGTCGAAATAATTAGATACAATTAATAGTAAATAGGAAGTTATGAACACGAAAGAAATATTAGATTTAGTCATTTATCTTGTCTAATCATTATCCTAAACAATGAGACATTTATAAGCTACTCAAACTATCAAGAAAATCATTAAAATTATTAAAAAATGCTTCAAAAAGTCAAAACACCTCAGAAAACACCTCAACCGCCTCGAGACAGAACGCCTCGAGGCTACGCCTCGGTCACCTGAGGCACACGCCTCACTGGGCTGGACCGAGGCGCACGCCTCGAGGCTAAATTGGACCGCCACGAGGCTAGTTTTTTTTAACCATGAGTTTAAACCCTTTGTCACCCTCCCCGGTAGTCCACTCCCAATATAAAGAGCAATTTGATTCATATGGTGCCTCGATCACAAGTCACCAAGCGAAGAAGCATGACCTAAACGCTTCGGTAACAAAAAGCTTTTAACACAAGGGGCCTTCCCTAGCCATGGTTTGCTTCTTGGATGCTCACTCATGCAAAGAAAATGAAAGCTTTCCTTGCCCTTACTAGTGGTTGAGGGCAAATGTAGCCAGCCTTCTATGCGATAATATATGGACCCACCCAAGCTAGAGACCCACACCTTGGATGTAAAAAAAGTCACGCTCGATCAAAGATTGTAGCTATTGCAGTAATAACCCACATGGATCAGGTTGCATCAATGCAATCACAAACCCTCCACCATGAACAGTTGGCAATGTCTAAGCACCATTGTGGTGTCCCCTAGCAGTAGACGTTGCCAAACAACCCTCTAGGGTCCACTTGATCCCCCCACAACTCGTGAAGAAGACCATGAAAACTTCATCATGCCCCACCTAGGATGTAAAAAGGCCAAGCATGGTCAAAGGTCGCAACTATAGTGGTCCAAACCTACATGGACTAAGTTGCATCAATGCAATCACAAACCAAATCCTGAGCAATAGGCGTCATCTAAGCGCCCTCGCATCATCCCCTAGCACTAGAAGACACCAAACAACACTCCAGGGTCCACTTGATCCCACATCACCTCTTAAAGAATGGACATCAAAAAAAGAGAGGAAAGGACCACGAAGGCCACTGATCACGAGAAAGAAAGGAGTGCGGGAGGATGGTCGTTTGTTTCCCATCACAAATGATGGCGGTGGTGCTACCAGTGTGGTTTCTACAAGTATTGTGCATCTTCCGGCACGCTTCTACTCTGTTGTATTAGCTGTGTCACGAAGACCATTAGAAGCACTCGTGTCCGTTTGAGAAGAAGGTCATGTAGCGAGACTTTGTTCACATTCAAGTGTAGCAGGGGTCGAAGACTACACATTGTCCTTAATCATGGAAAGTCTAATGAGGTTATGCTTGGCCTTTCAGACTCAGATGTACGAGAGTGTGGCACGGCTATAGGCACTGAGAGTGGCTCTCTCACGATCCGGTACTTGGGCCTACCCTTGAGGATTGGTACTTTTAAGATCTCTGATTGGTTGCATGTCATATAGAAGTTGGAGAAGAAGCTTTCATGTTAGAAGGCATCCTATCACGTAGGCGTCATTTGATGCTGGCCAAAGCTGTTTTCTCTATTATTCCTGTGTGCTCATCTCAACGAATCATCTACCAGTTGGTATCAGGCGTCAGCTTGAGAGAATCGTGTGATGGTTTCTTTGGGGTAGATTGGGACTGGAGAGCACTAGTTTACCTTTAGTGATAGAGAAACGATTACTTTGCTTGAGAAGGCTAGAGGACTT
This sequence comes from Ottelia alismoides, assembly GCA_037367405.1. NCBI lineage: Eukaryota > Viridiplantae > Streptophyta > Magnoliopsida > Alismatales > Hydrocharitaceae > Ottelia > Ottelia alismoides. The sequence goes on from JAZKJV010005418.1 coordinate 62,765, forward strand.
GGGATTGCATGCTTGGAATCCATGGATGAAGCTCTCTTACTGAAATGGGTTAGCATGATTTCGTTGTAAGTAAGGACCTATGATGCAGTCTCATTCAAAGCATTTATAGTATTGGAGTTCAAAGCTTGTTACCTCATCAACAAAATTCCAAGCCATCCACCTTCTAGAAAGGAATCAGATTGGTACTACTCTGTTTCCAGGAGCTCTTTCGTCTGGCCCTCGGAGACGATTCTCCTTTCACCTTCTGGACTGATAATGGGTCAAGTGAGGGAACTCCCTCGTCCAGATCCCCGCGCTTGTTTTCTCAGGCAACTAAATGTGACATAAAGGTGATGAACTGTTTGCTCGATGGAAATTGGATGCCCTAATTTCTAACAGATTTTTCTGGCCAGTGCCTTGAAGATTTCCTCTTACTCCTGTAGGCCCTCAAGCAAATTGATAGACCAAGTAATGGGCAGGATTACTGGGTGTGAAAGTCGAACTCGTTCTTGATCAAACAAGCCTACAGTTTTATCATCAAACCTCCTCCACCAACGACTGCATTGACTGGTACTTTGATTTGAGATTGCAACTTTATTTGGAAGCTAAAGCTGCCGAATAGAATTGGCTTCTTTATGTGGCCTTTCCGCAGAATGTGTATAATGACAACGGATCGTTATTCCAGACTACTCAGAGTGTCTCAAATAGATGTCCTCTCTGTGAGATGCAAATTGAGACAATACATCATCTTTTCTTTCATTGTGAGAAGACATCACCAATCTGGCAGGAGATGGATACTAATTGGGTGAACATTCAGAATCTGGAGTTATTTTGAAATTCTTTCTTTGAAGCAAAGGATCGTCCTAGAGAAGATTTGCTACGGCCACTTGCAATTATCTGGGCAATTTGGTTAGCCAAAAATAGCACTCTCTTGTCTTTACATCGTTTTTATACTGAAAATGTAATCTTTCACTCTAAGACTCTTTTCGAGTCTTGGTTATTGTAAGTCCTCCTGCTTTTGTTCTCCATTTTTTATAAATTTGAGCCGAACACCATAGCATGTTTCCCCCTTTTTGCTCTAAAAAACCCCCTCATAACCAACTTCAATCGTAACTACCCCTCTTTGTCGTAAGTGCATGAAACCTTCCTAATAGTTGCAAATCTTATGCTCCAACCTACCATGAAGACAAAAGTTGCCCCACATGCAGGCAGTCTTGCACCTTTCCCCCATTATTTGCCCCAACCCCTACACTCCAATAGAAACATGACGACGAGACAATAGTCATTCCCAACCCATTGTTAAAACAAGAGCATCCAGACAATGCTTAGAAACCGCTTCAAAAACTACTAATGAGGCAGCCTCTACTCCGAGGTCTCAAGCAATTTTGATTAAATGACATATTTTAATAATATGTTGTGGCAAAGCACGTTAGAGACTAAGATGAGCACGATCAAGGAGATGACCATGGTGTAATCGATGGTGTATGAGGCCTTTGGCTTGAGTTATTGAAACCAATGTCTTAGAAGAAGATGGGATGACATGGTTGAAGAGCTACCAACCTTAACCTCCATCACCAAACAACAATCCAAGGTCTACTTGATCCCCCATCACCTCTTAAAGAAGACCATGAACCTCGAGCTCCATCAAGCCCCCGGTACAAACAAAAGACTCGCCAAGGTACACAACATAAACGTCGAGAACCACATAAAGGACCTCTCTCAGCAGTCGTACACAGCAAATCCTTGCATCTCTACAAGGTGAAAAAGTAAGGTGTATTATCTACGCACGTGGCAGACCTTTCCTTTTTCATTCTTCCTCATGTTCTCCCACACGCTCTCCATCTTTACAATATCCAATTGTTTGAGTGTAATATTTTGCCTCCAAACTCGCCCTATGTCAATCTATATAGCATCAACTTGATATGTACTTTTCATGAATTATCATGCAAGTTTTTTTTTGTTTTTTTTTTGAGTCAGTCAAAAAAATTATCATTGTTTTCCAAGGCCCCCCAAGACCGCCATTTGATTAGTGTTGCATCAACTTGATATGTACTTTTCATGAATTATCATGCAAGTTTTTTTTTGTTTTTTTTTTGAGTCAGTCAAAAAAATTATCATTGTTTTCCAAGGCCCCCCAAGACCGCCATTTGATTAGTGTTGCTAACATGCAAGTTGCTAACATGTTCTCAAAGGCCCTCCAAGACCGTCATTTGATCATAGTTTCTCCATAATGAGCAAATGAACGCATACATGCAAGCATGCTCCATTTTTAGATTGAGTGTTGAGAGATGGGAGATAATCTTTGTTTTATTAGTATGAGTCACGCAGACTATTGAGATATTTATATCTCATTATCTTTATTGTGTATTCATGTATTTCTTCGGCCCACTTTATGTAATTTTTCCTTAGAGCTTTTCTCCTATATAAAAGCGCTCTAGGGCTACGATGAAATCTATCTTTCAATTTCACGCCTTTCCACATGGTATCAGAGTGACAGTCCTAGACCGGAGCATGTACCCTAAAAACCCCACCACACCTAAACTCTCGTGCGTCTGGGCGCCGCCGCTGGCGGCGGCCATCCTTGCGCAATCGGTCGCTCACACTGGTGATCCAGTCGCCGTTGTGTAGCCGGACAATTACAGCCGTCGTCGCCGCCCTGGATCGGGTGCAGCCGTCTAGGCAGTTGTCGTCGGCATTCTACCACCGACCAAGCCATCGCCGCATCCACTCCTGCAGCTTATGTCGCCTCCTGCGGGCTCCATCTCTTGTTAGGTCTGCTTCTGGGTTTCTAAGGTGTGATTTGATCATCTAAAATCATCTTAGTGACCCAAGAGTGAGCTCTAACGGATGGGAGAGGTTGTGGTATGAGTCTATACCCACTACCATCCTCTCGTACGTCAGTGTAGACGCATGTCAGACAACAAAGCAGATGTTTCATCCCCGGGTACCTTAAAAGGTCCAGCACCCATCGTCAAGATGGATGGAACAAACTACGAACTATGGGCCATGCAGTTCATGAGCCTAATGCAGTGTGATGGCAAGAAGCACATCCTCACGAAGGAGGAGCCAAGTGACAAGATCGGGGTTAATGCCTCATGGGAGGCATATGACGTATATGCGCATGTGTGGTTATTTGGGATTGTGACAATGGAGATAGCCAAAGATATACTGAGTCAGCCTACTGCAAAGGCTATTGAGACATTCTCGCTGCTATGAACTCTCTGGCGAAAACGAGTCGAAAATACTGCAATTTAAGCATGATATCTTCATGTCTAAGCAGAATAGTCGTCCTCTCCATACCCTTTACACTTCTCTAAAGGATATGTTTGAGAAGATTCATGGTTTCTTTTCCTGGACTGCCACACCATAGCAACTCAAGGCATACAGAGATTCGGTGATGACCGGAATTTTTCTAGCAACTCTCAATCTTGAGTATGACATTGCTCGAGCACAAATTCTTATTGATGACACCATACATCCAATGGAGGAGGCATATCACATATTAAGCATGCTCTATATCTAACGGTGGTTTTCAGCAGTCTCAGACCTCTTCAGCTATGGTTGCATCATGTGGTAGAGGAAACCCTACGTCGTATCGTGGTCCAGGTAACCGTGGCAGGGGAGGGGTAGTCGACCCCATCAGTCGTGCACCTGCTGCCATAGGTCAAGTCACTTTGAGGAAAGATGCTACTCTAAGCATGGATTTCCCGCTTCAGCACGTGTTGTAGAGCAAACTCAGCAGGTTGGGAATCTATCACATGCATCCGATCAAAGATTGGATGAACTTGTAGCGCATCTCAGAGAGATTATACATGCTCCTGGTCAACCAGCTCTCCTTCAGAATTTTTAGAGGTAGTTGCATCTACATCAGCTTCCACATCAGGTATAGCATATGCTCTTACTAGATGTTACAGGGTAGATTTGTCAGAATGGATTATGGATTCAGAAGCATCCCATCATATTTGTGGTGACAGAGGACAGTTTAGTACTTACAGTCCAACTCAATCAAGGAGATCGGTAGTAATAGCATATGGGACACACACTCCTATCACTGGCAAGGGGGAGGTGCAGTTAACTCCTGCAATGCGACTTCAGAATGTTCTTTACACTCATGAATTTCTATGAATTTGCAGTCTACTAGACAAATCACCAAGGATTTACATTGTTGTGCCATATTTGATCCATCTGCTCTTGTGTTTCAGGACATTCTTACGGGTAGGGTGAATAGAACTGGTCGTGAGCAAGGTCTCTATAAACTGGTACAATCTAAATATGTTGGTGTTTCTTCTCTTTGCACTGGATTCGTTTCTCCCTATCTGTGGCATCTTCGATTTGGCCATCTTCCTCTACAGCAATTGTGCCACGTTCTTCCACATATTTCTCCTCGTTCTACTTTTCAGTGCGAGGCATGCTAGCTTAGGAAGCATCATCGGTCCACCTTCCAGAGTCGTCAGGGTCAAAGTAGTCATTGTCTTTTTGAGTTAATTCATTTTGATATTTGGAGTCCAAGTCGTGTCTGAGACCATCAGGGGCATAGGTTTTATCTTGTTGTAGATGAGTTTTCAAGATTGTCGTGGGTTTTTCTTCTTAAGAACAAGTCTGATGTTGGTTTTGTTAATCAGTCTTTTAGTAATGAGATAAGGAATGTTTTCTCTGCAAATGTCAAATATATCCGTTTAGATAATGCATTGGAATTTTGCAGTACTCAACTCTCTCAATTTCTTAGAACCTATGGTATTGTTCATCAGACTTGTTCTGCTTATACGTCTCAACAGAATGGGATGGCTGAACAAAAAATATCGTTACCTTTTGGATGTTACCAGGACTCTCTTGATCTAGGGTTGTTCTCCTCATTCTTACTGGGGGGAAGCGATTCTAACAGCTTGCTACCTAGTGAATCGTATGCCCTCATCAGTCCTGTAAGAGAAGATTTCGTTCTCGATTGCATTTCCTGAGTTGGATCTTTTCTCTCTTACTCCTTGTGTTTTTCGGTCAGTTGATTTTGTTTATCAGATGTCTCCAGGTCTTGACAATCTCTCCTAGAGCTGTCAAGTGTATTTTTGTTGGGTATTCCAGGACCCAAAAGGGATATCGTTGCTTTGGCCATGTTTGACAACGGTATTACGTAAGTGCAGATGTCACTTTCTTTGAGTCTATTATGTATTTCTCCCCTACGGGTGAAAAGCCCATTCCTTCAGAGAATGGAGAAGAGGTATACACGCCTCTACCTCCGATTTTATCTACTCCGGGCTCCACTTCATCACCTCCACCACCTCCTCCACTGCCACCTCCACCACCACCTACCACACCTACTTTTTATCCGCATGTTTACCCGTGCAGATCTCGTGCTCATGTACCTCCTCCAATATCCAGTATGCCGTAGGTATGTTCAGAGCATTTGATTTCTACTAATGGCACTGGTGACTTGCGTATAATGCTTGATGTGTAGGATGTCTTAGATAATCCAGTCTCAACTAATGAGGAATCTGAGGACCTTGATGTACCTATTTTCTTATGGAAGAAGAGGCGTACATGCACTATGTATCCTCTTGCTTCACATGTTTCTCTGGCATGACTCGGAGGATTTTCAGAGGTTTGTTGTGGGTCTGTCAGCTGTGGAGATACCAAAGTCCTATCAAGAGGCATTGCAGAGTAGTCAGCGGCGTCTGACTATGGAGGTGGTGGTAGCTTTACTGTTTCACGGTACTTGGAGTATTGTACATGTTCCCCTTGATGCATATGTTGTTGGCAGCAAATGGGTGTTTACGGTGAAACATCGCGCAGATGGTACTTTGGACAGGTACAAGGCTAGACTAGTTGCTCGCAGGTTCACCCAAACCTATGAGGTGGATTATCAAGATACATTTTCTCCAGTTGCTCGTCATTTTACGTTGTGGGTTCCTATTGTTGTTGTGGTGGTATGTGACTGGCCGTTATACCAAATAGATGTTAAAAATGCATTCTTCTATGGGGACTTGCAGGAGGAAGTCCACATACAGCAGCCACCAGGGTTTGCTGCTGAGGGGGAGTCTCGTATGGTGTGCAGACTTCACAAGGTCATCTATGGCCTTAAGCAGAGTCCGAGGACTTAGTTTCAGAAGCTCTCAGAGTTGATTGAACAACAAGGGTTTGTCAGATCTATTGCAAATCGCTCTCTTTTTGTTAGGAGAACCCAGAGAGGTATTGTTATTATTCTGGTCCATGGAAGGAAATATCGACGATATATCGGCGATATATCGCGGATATATCGATATCGACATGTGACCGATATGGGAACCGATATAGCGATATATCCCGATTTCTAGACATTTTCTTCACAAAGGCTCGTCGATATAGGCGATATTTCGGCGATATATCGTCGATATATCGTCGAAATATCGTATCGATACGATATCGAAACGATATCGATATCGATACGACCTTCCATGTTCTGGTCTACATTGATGACATTATTATTACATGCAGTGATGAACAGGGCATTCATGCAGCTAAGGATATCCTTGGATAATGTTGATGACATTATCAAGGTTACTTTGCATGTTAGCTCTAGAGCAAGCAATATTTTAGATATGTGGACAAGAAGACATCATACACTATATCGTTGGGATCCAATGGTTTACTTTCATTATAATAGAGTTGGACAGGGTCTGAGATTTTACGAAGGCACAGGCTTGTAGAAGATTCATATATGACATATATTTCTTTTATAGCCAGTGGTTTTATCATTATCTCTATGTTCCATTGGGTTCCTTTTTACTCTTCAATCCATGGTAATAAAAAGATATCCTCAAGGTGTTCAAGACTAGGCGCAGGCTTTTCGCCCTACGGCAAACGCATCAGCTGAATTCGACAAGGCATGTGTCTTGCATGATCAAAGCAGACATAAAGCAGTGAGATAAGGTAACAAGCTTTGTAGCATGAGGGAAAAGTCTATCCTATTAGTTAAGAGATGAACAACGGCTACACATATACAAGCACATAGTGGAACAAAAAAAAGTCCCTCTTCGAAAAAAGTAGCATAAAGGAAACTTGTTCATCTAAAACCAACATTGGCATCCTTGTTTATCAAGTAGAAAGGTCATGAGTCTCCTGACCTCTGTGACCTCTTAGATGCACTGATGATATGAGGGTGACATTGGAATCTCATCCCACCACACAAGGAACATTCTAAAACTTTCTTTTAATCTCTGGCGAGTCCTCTCAAAGCTTCCCCTTCTTAAAAGCCTCGATAGGACCATACACCCCATTAATCATGAAAAGCACATCACCTACTCTTCTCTTGAGATTCACCGAACGAGATCTGGCGCCAATAATCTCCTTCACCAGATGGAAGATCTCCATACTCCAACCCACCATGATTCTCATGGATCTCCTCGCAGAGTTAATCAAGGTTGCAAAAAATGGGTATGCGGTATTCAGTCGATAGGGTCATTGATTACTGTTTAAAGGGTATGCGGAAGTTTAGACGGAAATTAAACGGGTTATGCGGTTTTGTATATTTAATTAATAAAAAAATTATTTACATATAGATAATTAATAAGAAACATAACTAAATTATAAAATATAATCACATATTCACAATATATATCAAATATTGTCATATTCAATGATTTTTTTCCTATCAATTGTCAAAAATAGCATAAACAAGTAGAATCCATAGTCAAGATTTGGAATCTCGATTTTGATTATGAAGATAAACAACAAAAAGAATGAAGCGAACAAGTTATATTGGATATCTAGAATCTAATATCTATAGAGTTGTTTCATCTCCATTGCACAAATCCAAAGAGGGTGAAGCTCCCCAAGTTGAAGGGGTCTTGATGCAACTGGTCAGCGAGCCTGGGGGACTAGGAGGGGCCCATGTTAGGGAGAAAACAAGCACATTCTCACATTCTTGACAGGTTGATGTAAAAAACGGGGTTTAAACGGCGTTTAAACGGCCGTTTAACGCTGATTAAGAGGCCTGGCCGCATATGTGCCCGCTTGGGCTTAGTCGGTGCGGTCCAGGACCACATGCGTGTAAACGGCCTTTTAAACGGTCGTTTAGGCTGTTTTTTACATCCCTGGAGTTAATAGACCAAAATTAAATTAACTTGGTACAATGCTCCCCCAATTCTCTTCATCGTAATACCCCAGTTTCATCTCCTACAACAGCATCATATTAGCAAACCACACTGCCATAGTTTTAAACAAATCGATATCGGTTTCCATATCGATAACATGTTCATAAGATATTTCATCAAAATTTCGTTGAAATTTCGCCCATATCGAAAAAAATTTGTGAAGGAATGACCCGAAAAAGCCCTTTTATCGCTATATCGCTCGATATTTCGATCCCAAGTCGAAACCCAAGTATCAACGATATTTCGTTGATATTTCATGAAATTTGAAACTTTTAAAAAGCACTCCATCGAGGCACTGAGGCGTACACCTCAAGGTGAGGCACTCCAATTTCGCCTTGAGGCGTGCACCTCAGGGGCTCTGATTGGGGCATGCACCTCTATTTCATGAGGGTAGCTAAGGCGTGAGGCACCCAAGGCAAGGAGGAGGCATAGGCCTCAAGTTAGAGGTTTTTTTTACTTTTGGATAATGAGCTAAGTACTAAATATCATGGTATTAACCGATATCATTGAAATTGAGCAGATATTGCTTAATATTACCCACTTTAAAAAAAATCAATCTTTTACATATGATTTTGTTTTTGTATCCTCCTAGACCCCTCCCCATAAGCTCACCGACCAGGCAACGAGACCCTTGTTTTGAACAGGAGTATTCGTTTCCTTTTGGCGAAGGAGATGAAACAATCCTATAGCTGACCAAGGAAACTGTGGATACATATATGTTTATGTATAACATGCGATATAGATCTACATTTTTTCATTTATAATATGTGGTGTGATCTAAAGTTAGAGTTGGAGTTTGTATTGCACGTCTGGACATTATGTTGAAATAGTTTGTACTGTCATTCATCTATTTCAGTATAATTTACATTATTTATAACTTCTCTTTCCAATAAGTCGAGGCTCGTCTCACATTTTCGAAAAATTCCTAAGACCATCTCGCTTTTTTTTAAACATTGCACATTGCCAACCCCACTGTTACCATTTTCTCATGGTCATCTGGGTTCTGGTAATTCCAAGTGATGGTCTTCATAGGGAAACAATAGCAAGGCAAACACCCTGACAAAACACCTATATTGTTTATTGTCGATGGCATTACCTTTCCTTAGTCGGTAACTCTCTCCCTCACAGATTTGGGGAAGAACCAACCAAGGGATCTGCCCCCCGGATCATACTTGAGGGTGGTGCGGATGGCGCGTAGGGAGCGAAGGGCGTGGCGACCGAAGACCGATGCTGCAAAGGTGCTCGGAGGAAATGGCGACGCAAGTGGTGGCTCTGGTATGCAAGGCGGCGGGGTTCGCGTAGAGTCCGAGGCGGTGGCTGGAGCGTGGCAAAAGGTCTCTCATGCTAAGCCGGGAAAGCGGTGCTTCCGCTGTGGTGCGCGAGGTCACATCGCCTCCGCGTTCCATGCACCGCCTAGGTGCTTCCTCTGTGGCAAGGTAGGTCATCGCAAGTCCTTTTGCTGGTATTCCGCGGAAGTAGACGACAACAGGCCTCGCTCGGGCTCGCAACGCCCGGCGATGCGCAGACGTGTTGAAGGATCGCATGGGGTACGTGATACTCGTTCTTTTGCGGAGGTTGTTGGTAATGGTGGTGCAAGCTCTGCGGCTATGGATGGTGGTCCTGCACCTGTAGGGGGGGTGGCGCAGGTTTTCTGCTCCAGCTTCGACGTGGGAAGTGGCTCGGGAGGTGCGTCGACGATGGAGATTCCTGTGGCGAATGTGGATGTTGATTATGCGCCGGGCGGGGAGGAGGTGCATGCGGCTCTTGGTGTCGGGGCTGTGGGCTCAGGGGACGGCATGGCTTCGTTGCGTAGGGGGCGGGTGCTGGAGGAGATGTCGGTTGGGGATGACATTCGCGGAGCAGGGGTGCATGGTGTCCGCTCCATGGGCGGCTCTCATGGTGCTCCCTTCGTGAACTTCGTCGCTGTGGGGGTTTTGCAAAAGCCTGGTGCAGGGTGGGAGGACATTCGTGCAGCTACGATGGAGTTCTTGGGCGAAGACTTCTCTGGGGATTTCGTCATCCTTGACGCGACTAGATGCTGTGTTCGTGGGCTCTCTCCGGCGCAACGGGAGAACCTACTTCGTTTTCGCGGTGCTCCCAGTGTGACGTGAAGGCGGTTGCGGGTGGCGGATGGTGCTGCCTCCCCTTCGGAGGTGTACGTGGCGGAAGTCCGAGGGGTGCCTTTCCTGTCCAGAACGGTGCATGCTCTTTCGAAGGTCGTTGGCCGCTGGGGGCAAGTCCTCGCCATCCTCGACGATGGTCTTGCACCTGGCGCCGATTGGACTTGCACCCGGATACTGCTCGAATGCTCTCCTTCGTTTCTTGAGGCTATGACTGGCAAGGTTCTTTTTGAGAGGTTGTCTCTGGGTCGCTGGACCTTCAAGGTGGAGTTCATGTTTCTGCCGATGGCGGCGCCGCCGGTTTCTTCTCCGCCTTCCTCGGCTGCGCACCGTGACGGGTCGGTCACTCGGCCTGGGCTTGACGGTTGGGCTTCTTCTTGCCACGTGTCTTCTTTCAGGGATGTTTTCGAAGCGACGTCATGCAAGGGCAACTGTTCGGGGGAGGCTGATGAGGCCCCTCGGGACATGCATTCGCGTGGTGGCAACCGCGATTTGGTGGCTTTCGACCTTCTCGAGGACGATTCGCATCCCTCTCCTAATTCCCTTCTGTCGGCGGATTCTGTGCACCCAGACTCTTCGTCGCGCGTGTCAAGGCTCCCTTTGATTCCAGCTTTCGGTCCCGGTGGTTCTTGGGCCTCTTCGCGGGCGTTATCGGATCCATGTATGGTTTCGGAGCAACTCACTTGGTCCATTACTCAGGCACCCGATTACTTGTGTCCCCAACCCATCAATTCGATGGCCTTTTCTTACGAGGCCCATTTGGAAGAATTGGTATCTCCTACTTTCCTGATGACGGCTACTTCCTTTTCTGCTAATGAAGACTCTGTTGATTCAATGGTGCATGCGGGGGACACTTTGCTTCTCTCCCCTATCTCTCCGGGGATGTCCTCTCCTCGGGATATTGCGGCTGGTGGTGGGTCTCCTGGGGGGGAGGTGGCTACCCCCTCAGGTGGTGCTATTGTGCTTGCAGGATACTCCCCCATTCTCGTTTTGGTAGAAGCTACAGTCGAAGACGGCCTTCTCGCCTTGGGGACTCTCTCACTTATTCTTGTCAGACGTCGCACGAGGCGGTGGCGGAGGTGGCAGGCTTCCTTCCGCTCGGGGACCGATCTCTAGGCGGTCTCTGATGTTTCTTTACAGGTCTGTTGCGATACTTGGGCACCTATTGCGGTTAATGAAGATATTGTCTTGGAACGTCCGTGGTCTTGGGGACCTCGATCGTAGGCGCACATTGGGGTCGCGCCTCGTTGATTGGGATTGTGACATCGCTTTCATTCAAGAATCAAAGCTGTCGGAGCTGGATGATGATTTATGGAGGTCTTTTGGAGCTGGATATTTGGACGTCTTTCGCTCTCTGGATGCGGCTGGTGCAAGGGGTGGTGTAATCGTGGCTTGGCGTTCCTCGCGTTACTCCTCTTCTATGCGGGTGGGCCGACACTCCCTCTCCGTGGTATTGACTTCCTCTGCTTCGAATGCTTGCGTGGCTTTCACTTGCGTTTACGCGCCTATTTGTTATATCACTCGCCGCGAACTCTGGGATGATTTACGTGAGGACGCTAATGCTTTTGGGAACATTCCATGGTTGCTGGGGGGTGACTTCAATGTCACTTTGCTATCGCAAGATCGCCCTCGGGGCCGCGGGGGGCAGGACCTGGGCTCTCATGACTTTATGGATCTCATTACTGATTTGGCACTCGAATCCCTTGTCCCAAATGACATTTCTTACACATGGAGGAATAATTCAACCAGATCGCGGATCGACAGATTTTTAGCGAATAACCACTTGATGGAGGCCCTCCCTTTATGCAGGATGTCCTCTAGACCGCGGTCTTTCTCGGATCACAGCCCCATCATCTGGGATTCTGGGGATGATATTCATCCTCGAGGCATTTTCCGATATGAGAGGTCTTGGCTCCTCGAGCCGGGCTTCAAGGACCTCGTGCGAAATCACTGGGCTCAGTCAACATTTCCGTGCAGTGCTGCCCGTCGCTTTGCTCATAAATTCTCTTCGCTCAGAAGGCTGTTGGCTGCTTTTAAAAAGGAATCTCGTATTGCACGTATCGCCACTCGCAAGGAGGCTGATGAGGTGATCATGCGATTGGATCTCGTGGAGAACGAGAGGGACTTGACTCAGGATGAGTTAGCCACGCGTGCGGCGGCTACGGACAAGGTTAAGATGGAGGACCGGAAGCGCTTGATTGAATGGCGCCAACGCTCACGGTTGCGGTGGTTGAAGGAGGGGGACGCCAACACAGCTTTTTCCACATGATTGCTAGTGGCAGGCGGCGTGCTAATTCTATCTCTTCTCTTATGGTCAACGGCGCCCTCATTCAGGGGGAAAGGGAGATGGGCGATGCCCTGGGGAAGTACTTTAAAGACGCGTTTGGGCGCCTGACCACGCGCAAGTGGCGTTGGACGGGGAGTGGAGCTTCCTTGATCCCTCAGCAGGATGCGATGGCCCTTATTCGGCCTATATCTATGGAGGAGCTCAGGGGGGCTGTTTGGGATCTCAACTCCGAGGCCGCGCCGGGACCCGATGGCTTCCCGATATCTTTTTACAGGGACTTCTGGGATGTGCTTGCTAACGACGTTATGGACGTCGCCCGCGAGTTTTGTGATGGCAATCGGGGATTCGATAAAATCAACATGGCTCTTATTGTTCTCATTCCGAAGTCTCCTTCCGCCAACCGTATCGAGGACTTCAGGCCGATATCCATATCTAATGCCATATACCTTATCATCGCTAAGGTCCTGGCTCGGCGACTCGCTCCATTGCTTGACTCCCTCATCTCGCCAACTCAAGCTGCCTTTGTTCGTGGTCGGCAAATTAGTGATTGCTATGCGGTGGCTTCGGAGATTATTGAGGCTTGGCGGAAGAACTGTACGAAGGGGATGCTTTGGAAGATTGACTTCGCGAAGGCCTACGACTCCTTGGATTGGCGTTTTCTCTGGTCGGTTCTTAGGCGGAGGGGCTTTCCCGCGGTTTGGATCTCCTGGGTGCGCCGTTGTGTGACCACGGCTTCACTTTCTATCCTTGTCAACGGGCGCTTGGCTGGGGGCTCCTTCCAACCTCGGAGGGGGGTGCGGCAGGGGTGTCCCCTTGCTCCTATGTTATTCGTTTTGGCGGCGGATGTCTTGCCTCGCATGATTCACAATGTGGTTGCGGCGGGTTTAACTCGCGGTTGCTCTCTTGGCCCTTATCATATCCCTATTATACGGTTCGCTGATGACACTATCTGTTTCATCGAGGGCGGTGCCTCCAACGTGGAGAGTATGTCTATCACTTTGGATCTTTTCAGCGAGATCTCGGGGCTCCTCATCAACCGCTCTAAATCCAGGCTTGTCCCTTTCTTTACTCCGCTGGCGGAGGTCGGGGAATGCGCGCGGCTTCTGGGTTGCCCTCCGGGCGACCTCCCTCTAGATTATCTGGGCCTGCCTTTGACGGTGGGCCGCGCTCGAATCCGTGATTGGCGGGCGGTGGTGGAAAAGATGGAGGCTCGGTTGGCCGGGTGACGCGCGGCTCTTCTTTCCCGTGGTGGGCGGTTAGTACTCCTCAAGTCCATTTTATCTTCGATACCAATATATTTCTTCTCCGTGCGGGGAATGCCAAAGGGGATCCGTCGAAGATTGGAAACGTGTATGCAGGGTTTCCTGTGGGGGAAGAAGGGGGGGAAGAAGGGGTGTGCACTTGGTGGGTTGGGATGAGGTTACGCGGCCAAAGCGGGAGGGGGGGTTGGGCGTGAGGCGGTTGGAGGTGGTGAATGAGGCCCTTCTGCTCAAATGGGTGGCTAGGCTATGGGGTCGGGAGGAGAATTTCATGCTCAATTTTTTGAGGGAGGCGGTGGGAGTCGATCGGTTCTTTGATTCGCGGGGCCGTGTGCTGGGTCTTTCTTCTTCCTTCTCGCATGCCGTGGTGGACGCCCTTAACCGCAACCGTTCCCTCTTTGGCCTTAAGCTTGGTGATGGCAATATGCTTCGCTTCTGGACGGACGATTGGACCGGAAGGGGTCCTCTCCAGGAATTATTCCCGCGCTTATTCGCGCTGGTTGTGGACAAAGGTTCGGTCGTGGCTTCGTCCTGGAATGGTGTTTCTTGGTGCCCCACGTTTGCGGCTAACCTATCTGACCGGCGGCTGGAGGACTTCATCGCTCTCTTGGCTGTTCTCGCGGACGCCCCCACGCTTTCTGCTGGCCGTGATCATCTGCTTTGAAAGGATGGCTCCTTCTCTACCCGTGGGGCTTACCACGCTCTTGTCCCTTCCTCTGTCGGGGTTGACGCCTCCCTCTTGCGTGATTGTAGATTTTTTTTGGGGACTCAAGCTACCGGAACGCATTGGCATATTCCTCTGGCTCTTTCGGCGCGACAGACTGTTAACCTGTGATCGATGGGCCTCGTTGTTTCCCTACGCCAACTCCACATGTGGTCTTTGCGACATGGAAACGGAAACTGTTGAGCATCTCTTTTTTCATTGTGACCGTATTCGTGGGCTCTGGGATGACCTGGGCTGGCTCAGCTTATCGTCATTGGCCTCCTTCTGTGATAGCTTGGTTAGCTCTCGGGGCAGAGCTCGGGCGGACATGCTTATTCCGATTGCGCGGCTTTGGAGCATTTGGCTTGGAAGAAATAAAGCTCTCTTTGCTCGGCAGAGGTTCTACATCGAGAATATACGTATATCGGCCTCGCGCTTCATTCATGACTGGTGTGCTGGGTAGGGTCTTCTATTTGTAACTGGGGGTATATCCTCTCGATACCTCCCGTTTTTTTTGTTTTTGGCTGATAGCTGTACGCCTTCCCCTTGTAAGTATTTCTATAACTCCTTTATTAATGCATCGAGGCGAGCACCTTTGGGTGCATCCCCCTTTTTTTATCATCAAAAAAGGGATCTGTCCCCCCCCCGTCTCTATGGAGAGCATCCGAAAAAGAAGAGAGCATCTCTGTTGGGAGGTACGAAGCGAGGTCGAGGAATAGAGGAGGGACATCAAAAAAAAAGAGAGGAAAGGACTACGAAGGCCACTGATCACGAGAAAGAAAGGAGTGAAGGAGGATGGTCGTTTGTTTCCCATCACAAATGATAGTGGTTGTGCTACAAGTGTGGCTTCTATGAGCACTGTGCATCTTCCTGCATGCTTCTACTCTGTTGTCTTAGCTGTGTCACGAAGGCCATCAGAAGCACTCGTGTCCGTTTAAGAAGGATCACGAAGGCCATCAGAAGCACTTGTATCCGTTTGAGAAGGAGGTCCTGTGTAGCGAGACTCTGTTGACATTCAAGTGTAGCAGGCGTCGAAGACTACACATTGTCCTTAATCATGGCAAATCTAATGAGGTTATGTTTGGCCTTTCTGACTCAGATGTGCGAGAGTGTGGCACGGCTATAGGCACTGAGAGTGTCTCTCTCCCGATCTGTTACTTGGGCCTACCCCTGAGGGTTGGTATTCTTAAGATGTCTGATCGATTGCATGTCACAGAGAAGTTGGAGAAGAAGCTTTCATGTTAGAAGGCATCTTATTGTATAGGGGTCATTTAATGCTAGCCAAAGTCGTTCTCTCGGTTATTCATGTGTACTTCATCTCGACGAATCATCTACCAGTTGGTATCATGCGTCAGCTAGAGGGGATCATGTGATGGTTTCTTTGGGGTAGATTGGGACTGGACGGCACAAGTTTACCCTTAGTGATTGGGAAACGATAAATTTGCTTGAGAAGGCTGGAGGACTTGGGATTGCATACTTGGAATCCATGGATGAAGCTCTCTTACTGAAATGGGTTAGCATGATTTGGTTGTAAGCAAAGACCTATGTTGCAGTTTCATTCAAAGCATTTATGGTATTGGAGTTCAAAGCTCGTTACCTCATCAACAAAATTCCAAGCCGTCCGCCTTCTAAAAAGGAATCAGATCGGTACTCCCCTGTTTCCAGGAGCTCTTTCGTCGGGCCCTTGGAGACGATTCTTCTTTCACCTCCTAGACTGATAATTGGTCAAGTAAGGGAACTCCCTCGTCCGGATTCTCACGTTTGTTTTCTCTGGCAGCTAAATGTGACATAAAGGTGATGAATTGTTTGCTCGATGAAAATTGGATGCCCTAATTTCTAACAGATTTTTCTGTCCAACGTCTTGAAGATTTCCTCTTGCTCTTGGAGGCCCTCAAGCAAATTGATGGACCAAGTATTGGGCGAGATCATTGGGAGTGAAAGTCTAACTCATTCATGATCAAACAGGCCTACAGTGCTATCACCAAACCTCCTCCGCCAATGACTGCATTGACTGGTACTTTGATTTGTGATTACAACTTTATTTAGAAGCTAAAGTTGTCGAATAGAATTGGCTTCTTTATGTGGCCTTTCCGCAGAATGTGTATAATGACAAGGGATCGTTGTTCCAGACTATTCAGAGTGTCTCAAACAGATGTCCTCTCTATGAGACGCAAATTGAGACAATACATCATCTTTTCTTTCATTGTGAGAAGACATCACCAATCTAGAAGGAGGTGGATACTGATTGAGTGAACCTTCGGAATCTGGAGTTATTTCAAAATTCTTTCTTTGAAGCAAAGGATCGTCCCAGAGAGGATCTGCTACGGCCACTTGCAATTATCTGGACAATTTGGTTAGCCAAAAATAGCACTCTCTTTTCTTTACATCGTTTTCATACTGAAAATGTAATCTTTCACTCTAGACTCTTTTTGAGTCTTGGTTATTGTAAGTCCTCGTTTCGTTCTCCATTTTTTATAAATTTGGGTCCGACACCATAGCATGTTCCCCCTTTTTGCTTTAAAAAAAACCCTCATAACCACCTTCAATCGTAACTACCCCTCTTTGTCGTAAGTGCATGAAACCTTCCTAATAGTTGCAAATCTAATGCTTCAACCTACCATAAAGACAAAAGTTGCCCCACATGCAGGCAATCTTGCACCTTTCCCCCACTATTTGCCTCAACCCCTACACAGCTACACTCCAGTCGAAACATGCCGACGAGACAATAGTCATTCCCAACCCATTGTTAAAACAAGAGCATCCATACAATGCTTAAAAATTGCTTCAAAAACTACTAATGAGGCAACCTCTACTCTGAGGTCTCAAGCAATTTTGATTAAATGACATATTTTAATAATCTGTTATGGCGAAGCACGTTAGAGACTATGATGAGCACGATCAAAGAGATGACCATGGTGTAATCAATGGTGTATGAGGCCTTTGGGTTGAGTTATTGAAACCAATGTCTTGGGAGAAGATGGGATAACATGGTTGAAGAGCTACCAACCTTGACCTCCATCACCAAACAACACTCCAGGGCCCACTGATCCCCCATCACCTCTTAAAGAAGACTATGAACCTCGAGCTCCATCAAGCCCCCAGTACAAACAAAAGATTCACCTAGGTGCACAACATAAACGTCGAGAACCACATCAAGGACCTCTCACATACACTCGTACACTGCAAATCCTTGCATCTCTACAAGGTGAAAAAGTAGTGTGCATTATACACCCACGGGGGCAAACCTTTCCTTTTTCATTATTTGTCCCATTCTCCCACACATTCTCCATCTTTACAGTATCCAATTGTTTGAGTGTAATATTTTGCCTCCATACTCATCCCACGTCAGTATATATATCACACCAACAATGTACAATGCACTTTTGATGAATTATCATGTAAGTTGCTAACATGTTCTCCAAGTCCCCCCAAGACCGCCATTTGATCAATGTTTCTCCATAATCAGCAATTGAATGCACACACATGCATGCATGCTCCATCTTTAGACTGAGTGCTGAAAGATGAGAGATCATCTTTGTTTTATTATTATGAATCGCACAGACATTTGATCATTGTTCCAAAATGAGCATGATGGGCGCATGCTCAAGGTTTAGAGGGAGGGTTTCCTTTCTTATTATAAGTCCCTCTAAATATATCTCTCATTGTTTCTCCAAAAGGAGCATGGTGGACATAAACACATATATGCTCCAGTGTTAGATGGGTGTTGACAGATAGTTTTTCGAGTTATTTTGGATCATATTTCTCCCAAAACCATATAGGCATTTTTCTTCTTATGGTTACTAATTTTGGACTAGATTCCTCCCAAGACCAGACAACAAATGAAAAGGCGTGTTCTTCTGAAAATGTAATCTTTCACTCTAAGACTCTTTTCGATTCTTGGTTATTGTAAGTCCTTCTGCTTTTATTCTCCATTCTTTATAAATTTGGGACGGACGTCATAGCATGTTTCCCCCTTTTTTTGCTCTAAAAAAACCCTTCATAACCACCTTCAATCGTAACTACCCCTCTTTGTCGTAAGTGCATGAGACCTTCCTAATAGTTGCAAATCTAATGCTTCAACCTACCATGAAGACAAAAGTTGCCCCACATGCAGGCAGTCTTGCACCTTTCCCCCATTTTTTGCCCCAACCCCTACACTCCAATCGAAACATGACGACGAGACAATAGTCATTCCCAACCCATTGTTAAAACAAGAGCATCCAGACAATGCTTAGAAACCGCTTCAAAAACTACTAATGAGGCAGCCTCTACTCCGAGGTCTCAGGCAATTTTGATTAAATGACATATTTTAATAATCTGTTGTGGCGAAGCACGTTAGAGACTATGATGAGCACGATCAAAGAGATGACCATGGTGTAATCGATGGTGTATGAGGCCTTTGGGTTGAGTTATTGAAACCAATGTCTTAGGAGAAGATGGGATGACATGGTTGAAGAGCTACCAACCTTGACCTCCATCACCAAACAACACTCCAGGGTCCACTTGATCCCCCATCACCTCTTAAAGAAGACCATGAACCTCGAGCTCCATCAAGCCCCCAGTACAAACAAAATATTCACCTAGGTACACAACATAAACATCGAGAACCACATCAAGGACTTCTCACATTCACTCGTACACTGCAAATCCTTCCATCTCTACAAGGTGAAAAAGTAGGGTGCACTATCCACGCACTGGGGTAAACCTTTCCTTTTTCATCCTTCCTCCCGTTCTCCCCCACTCTCTCCGTCTCTACAGTATCCAATTGTTTGAGTGTTATATTTTGCATCCATACTCGCCCTATGTCAGTCTATATATCATCAACATTGTACTTGATATGTACTTTTCATTAATTATCATGTAAGTTGCTAACATGTTCTCCAAGTCCCCCCATGACCGCCATTTGATCATTGTTTCTCCATAATCAGCAATTGAACGCACACACGCAAGCATGCTCCATCTTTAGACTGAGTGCTGAAAGATGAGAGATCATCTTTGTTTTATTATTATGAATCGCACAGACATTTGATCATTGTTCCAAAATGAGCATGATGGGCGCATGCTCAAGGTTTAGAGGGAGGGTTTCCTTTCTTATTACAAGTTCCTCTAAATTTATCTCTCATTGTCTCTCCAAAAGGAGCATGGTGGACATAAAGACATATATGCTCCAGTGTTAGAGGGGGTGTTGGCAGATTGTTTTTCGAGTTACTTTGGATCATATTTCTCCCAAGATCATATAGGCCCTTTTTTCTTATGGTTACTAATTTTGGACTATACTCCCCCCAAGACCAGGCAACAAGGGAAAAGACGTGTTCTTCTGAATTTGGTTTCAACATGGTATCGCAACCATATTGATATAAAGCTTAAGATCCATCGTGAATTATGCCGAAAGAAAGGCTGTTTTGAATCGCCTACCTAACCGCTAAAGGCCAACTACCACGGCACTCGCGCACGCCACCTGTTCAACGAAATGCCGCACCCAAAAAGGGCAACAAGATGTAGCAGAAAGCAGGGGAAAAAACGGGATGCGACGGACCTTGGTGCCCTTGAACTCCATGGCGATCTCTTCCTCGGGGATGAGGACGGGCCAGGGCTCGGAGTTGTCGCGGAACATCTGCTCTGTCTCGAGCTGGCGGCCGCGGGTGAGGATGGCGGAGCGGATGTCCTGCGCGTTGGCGGAGGTGGCGTCGATGAGCTCCTCGAGGCCCGTGGAGTAGGTGATGGTGATCTGAGGGGGGTGGTCGTCGGTGCGGCGCTTGACCAGGACCTGGCACGCCGGGTTCGACTCCCTCGACTTCGGGGCTCGGCACTGCGCAAGGAACTCCATGCAGCACCCCACCCGCGGGTCAAGCGCGTTGAACTCTATCTTCACCTTCGACAAAAACTTCAGCATCTCTCTCCCTCTCGATCTCTCTCTTGGGTGTTGAGAGGTGAGAGGAGTATAGCGACCCTCCAAAGGGTTGTGCAGCTGTGCTTCTGGTTTTTTTTACCCAAATTAATGAAGGGATTTTTTTACACTACAAATCTTGAAAATTTTGATTTTGTATTTTTCGTAATTATCACCTAAATTATGCAAACTTGTTAATTCTTACACTACGAACTTCATTGGATTCTATGATTAACTCCTGGAAGGATAGGTATTATCATATCTTTATCCGTTTCAAAATATATATACGGATACGGATATCATACGGATATCAAAATTTGAATACTGTATCCTTAAATACGGATACAGATTCGGAATCGGATAATCATGATTCGGATACAGATATTTCAGAAACAGATACGGATTATCCTATAAATATTAAGTGCCTCCTCATACTTTTAATTAGAAATGATGTCTTTACGAACTTGTAATTGATGGACGACTAACCCTAAATTCAATAAACTTACAATTTTACATAATAAATGAGAAAATAAATTAAAATATTGAATGAAATAAATTGAAGAGCATATAATAAAATTTTATGATGACGTATCTCTGTCTTCCTTCATTTGAATTGTTTTCAAAATATAGGTAATATTATAACATTGTAACCAACTAATAAGATAAAGGTGACATGGTATATTTCATGAAATAACGTTATGACAAATTATAAAAGTTTATTACTTTTTTTACATTTCATGATGAGATACGATTCGTGTCAGAGCTATATTGATGCATGCAAAACATTTGTGGAGCTGAAATATTACTGAAAATATGGATAATACGGATATCTGTATCCGTATTCGTGAAAAATATATATATCTGTATCCGTATCCGGAAAAAAAATCTATAATGGTATCCATATCCGAATCCGTATCTGCAAAAAAATTAAAACTAGTATCTGTATCCATATCCGTATCCGCTAAAATCCGAAAATGTATATACGTATCCGCTTAAAAGCGGATACGGTAGCGGATGGGTACGGATATATCCGTATCCGGTTGCATCCCTAATTGTGACGTAATAGTTGGTAAGCTTACGGTTTAGTTGATAATTACAAAGAATGTGTGATCAAGAAGATATTTTACAGAGTGTGTTCCTTTGATTTATGAATTTCTTTTTGGATATTCGTACATTTCATATATATTATAAAAAGGGGATTTTACACTTTTGATGTCTTAATTTTTCCAATAATGCGTATGCTCTGACTCTTTTGCAATCACTTTATGCACAGCAGTGGGCTTCGGTTGTCACACATGTATGTGTCCTTTGTGATATGCTCATAGAAAGGGCAAAAATGTGAATTTTTTTAAGAATACAAGGGTATAGGAGTAGTTGCAAAAAAACCAGGGCAAAATTATTATTGGAATAATTTAAAAAGTCGCAAGTGTAAAAATATGTTATTAAAATGGATTTTTAAACTTGTGTTCTTTTGAACTTTGCCAAAAAGATTGTGATCGCTTGTATGCCTGCTTATTTCATGATAAGATTGCCCGATACTGAACATCTCCATTGGCATTTATCTCCCTACTGTTGACCTTCATCGACCAAACTTTTAAAGATGATTAACAAAAGAGTAAAATGTAATAGAAGTCTCTACGAATCAGTCTACAAACTATGTTATATTTATTCTTTGTCTCCTTGCACATTATTCTTTCCTCGTCCTCTGTCTTCTCCTTCTCGTGGGTGAACATGTGGGCAATGCGAGGTGTGATGGTGATGTGAAGCTCCACTCCCAGCTTCATGACGAGATTCGATATGTTGTGGTGAGGCACGTTAGAGAGACTATGATGAGCATGATCGAGGAGCTGACCATGGTGTAATAGGTGGTGTATGAGGCCTTTTGTGTTGAGTTATTGAAACCAATGTCTTAGGAGAAGACAGGATGACATGGTTGAAGAGCTACGATGTAGTGTATGAGGCAGACTGGGGGAAGATGTTCTTCGAGTTAAGACAGGGAAGTTGATGACGGACACCATGATCAACAAGAGCGCTTGCACTTGAGTTCACAATGAGGATACACCCAAGACGAGGTTAGTCGTGGTTGAGCACATTTGCCAACATGATGCTCCTTGATCGTGTGACCGAGATGTTGGTGAATACCACACATGATCAAGAAAAGAATACATGTGAACACATGAAAACCATGAAACCATGTTGCTGAGAAAAAGGTTGAACCATAAATACTACCTGAAAATGTGGAGGGAGCTTGGTAATATGACATTCCTTGAAAGCTTGTGAATACTAGAGACGGTAAAACGTTAGCCACTAAAGCATAAATTGCTCATTTTTCCTTCCACACGAGGAGGGCATGATGAGCCAAAGTTACGACAACTTTGGATGCAGGGAGAATAGGGGTATTAAGAGAATGGATTTTCGGAGGATCTAAAAATCCAATCCTTTTGCGGGGACAAATACCTCCTATCCCTAGCGTGGGTGACAAAGAAGAATGAGATGAAGCATGGAAAAGAGCAAAAAGGAACATAACCTCCGATATTATGAATCTGCACCCCCTGCTTCTTCAGGTGGACCTCCAGGATGTGGAGTTACTCAGAATGCTACCAAGATATCAGTATCTTTAGTTTAATATTCATGAGTATAATAAGTTAATTTGTAATCTTTAACACGGGCTTTGAATCCAGCACCCGTTTTAGTCTTTGTTTATGGTGGCATAAGTCCCTCTCATTAGTGGCTAGAAGGAGGATTTCCGAGGGCTTCCTTGGGTGAAGAGGATGAGGGACTTCTTCGATCGAGAATAGAATCTCTATCAAACTCTCCGGCCCACAAGATGGTCTCTCAAAGAGGGGGAGTATAACCGGGCTTATGATATTTAGTTGAGGGGACCTAGTACCCGTTGTTGAAGCGCATCCCCTCACTGCAGCCAGGAAAGGGCCTCCATCACCTCGAGGGATGAGGCATATATCTAAATGACACGATGAAGAAATAAATAAGAGGGGAATGAGAAAAAAACCATACATTATAGTTTCAGGACTACTTTATAAAAAAAATATTTTAGTCTTTGCATGGACATACATGTTAAGGTAGACCACGGATCGCAATGTAATTATGAAATAAGTAGAACACAAGTGTTATTGAGAAAGTTCGGAGCTTCGCAAATCACAATTGTAAAAATTAAAAAATCTAATATACTCATGCATTAAAAGTTATTTATAATAAACTCTTTTTGTAGCGGATTGATTTTTTAAAAAAAAGAGAGAATAACAAACCCTCACGTCATCTTTGGTGAGATAATTCCGCAAAAAAATAAATAGAAGAGAAAAAATAAACTGACCAACAACCTTAATTAGTTAAGTTGTTGTCATTATCTCCTTATTTTCCCTATCAAGTTCTAGTTATTATTGGAAAAGATCTCTCTTGAGTGCTTCTAAAAATCCAAGGTCACCAACAACTCCCTCAAAGCTTGCCTTAAATGAGAGAGAAGAAAGAAAGAAATAGAGAGAAGCATCAACCAAGTAATGATTATTAAATTTCCCCATTTACCTATATATGATGTAATGTGTTCAGTTTTATTTGTATAGATAAAATGATATGATATGAAATCAAAATATTTTCTCGTATTAATTTAAGTAAAAATTCTATCTTTGTATGAAAATATCGCTCTGTTCTATTTAGCTAACTATGCTCAAAATCCTAGCTTTGTCCCTTAACATATAATATTTAGACTCATATTATTCATGGGATTAAAACTAGAACTTAACTCCATGACATGTTTTTTTTCTGTGAATATCTATGCCATGATAATAAAGGGAAGGACATTATTCAATATAGTAAAAGCATTTACATAAAATGGCTTTCTTAATTGCAACGACATTTTATTTTAATAATCTATTATCTTCTCAAGGTTTGAATGACTTTGACCATTTTAAGTCAAGAAATTTGTTTGTAAGTACATCATAAACAACAACTAACTGATGCACCACTCTAGAGTTAAGGATATAGTAGATATATGCAAAAGGATTTAGATTTTTATTGAAATACTTACGACAAAACATATGATAAGAATCGTCAAACAACCAAATACCACTGTTTTTAATATTCTATAATAGAGGCGGAACTAGGATTTTACCAAAGGGGACCAAGTACACATCTATTATATGTAGTTGAAATGGGAAAACATTATAGAATTTTCAGATGATGTTTTCTAATAGAGTTAATATATCCAAATGATTTTTTTTTTAATTTCCATAAAGTTACAATTTTGATGTTATTTATTTGTAAAGTTGTATCTTCGAATAGATTATTATTTAGATGGCAATTTTAAAAAAATCAGATAAAAAGTTTCATAATTGAAAGAAAATAATAAATTTTATTCCATTTATAAAGATAATTAGAAATAATGGGAGTTATATCAAACTATACTTGAATCGCAGCATTGTTGACATTAAGACGATGCAACATGCCAAGCATATCGAGATTCAGTAGATGAAAGTTGTTAGAAATCTCTCATTTTATAACGAGAATTATCAAAATCTCCCGTTTTTACTTCATCTTTCTCTTCCAAGAACACATAACCACCAAGCCCCTCCTTACGAGATATGGTAGTTCACATCCTTCCTACAAGTCTCTTCTTTCTGTATCTCATTTGGTTGCCAGGTTGTCCCCTTGTTACCTGGCTACCCCACAGCTCTATCCCCGCATTCCAGGGCTAGGATTAGTTGTATGGACCCCACACTTTCTTTGTTATAATATTATTTAACCACATTCAAATTTAAAATTTAATATAAAAATATATAATAATAATAATAAAAGTTTATATAACACGCATCACATTTATCACTTCAACCTCCCTACCATTCAAACAGATACTATTTACATGAGGTTACTCCAGTTCAATCCAACCCAACGTTTTTCCTGGAATGTTTGCATTAGTTTGTTTTTCGTAGTTAAATGTATGAAAACAAATACTACTCGTTGCTTGCTTTTTAAAAAAAATTGCAATGACTATATTTTCATTGCTATATTGCTAGGCATAAAAAAACGGTTACTTGACTTTTTCTCTTAATCATTTCTAGCTAAATTTATTAGAGATTAGTGCAAGTTTCTAACTCAAGACAAATTTATTCATTGTTATGTGAAGTTTTGCTGACAAATATGACATTTGATGAAAATTACAAGAATGAAAGAAGTATGTGTTTGTAACGATTAATATTCATTATTATATCTAAAAATATAGTGATGAGTATTCCAATTGTCTGTTGACGTAGGTCAACTTTCTAGTATCTAAAAATTATAAATAACAAATGTGATATGCGAAAATTATAAATATCATATAGCTATAGATGAATCTCCCAATATCACACTACAATAAAATTAAATTATAGCCATGACTAATTACAGGAGTTGTCGTGCCATTTTCTGATATTTGAAAGATCATCATCGTTAAATGAGTGATTAGTAATGATAACAACATTCATTACAAAGGTAGTTATCCAATGAGTAATGAATCCTTCGTTAGTTGTGATAGCAAAATGATTTTTTTCGCCACGAATACACGCAATTTTTATTAATTTTTGACATCAACATGCCGATTTCACCCTTAGAAAAGATGGATAATGACTTCAGTGTCTACAACATCTCTATGGCTTCCCCTCTCTCGAATCCTGGCAAGTTTCGTCCCCTTCACGAGTTTCCTACACAATGACACCGTTACGGGTATCTGTTGCTTATGCTTCCATGCCACACATATACTTCACCTCCATCCACATTCATCGACCTTTGACCCTCTGCTCGCCTCATCTCTCTATTTCAGACGCTCGCACATACCTTCGCAGTTTCCTTCAGTGATGACGCCAATGATGACACTTCGTATCATCAACGACCATAGTTGAGAATAACTTCACCCCGGCCTCACGAGGCTTTTGCACATATAGCACCGCTATTGATCTCCATCAATTCACACAATATTCATGGGGGATCATGCTTTCTAGGGCTTGACTTGGTATCCGTCGAACTTCCATTCATTGTTGCCCACAATGAAGATGAAGTAGGATACCGAATTTGAGAACTCTGAGAAGGTGTTCATTTGAGGAATAAGGATATGGTCAACATTTTAGTTGTGGGGCCAAGATGAGGGATAGCATTGTTTATACATATGTCTAAACCATACCTTCATTCACCACTCCAATACAAGAGAAATAATCCCTTCTCCCTCTTCCCTTTCCCTTATTCCTTTGCCAAACGGACCTTGTGAAAATGCGAGATAAAATATCGGATGACAACTTCTGCTAACATAAGGTAGAGGTAGAGTTTCTACAGTCAGGGACGGAGCCAGAACAATTTTGAGGAGGGGGCACAAGCTAAAAAAAATTACTTATCAGTTTCAATACTATCATGATAACTTTATAAAGATGACACTAAAAAGGGTAGATTATGTCTCATTATTTTTCTATATAAATATTAGTAATCATTTCGAACTCCTTTTTTATAAATCTGACCAAGGGTGTCAAGGGTTTTTTAATGATATCTTGTATCTTTTTTCTTTATAAATTACTTGTGATATTAATCCGTCACTATAGCATCCATTGTTTAATTATAATGGTGATATTATATGTTGTCGAATTATATTTTATACTTGAAACCAATTATGGATGTCATATATGTTGTTATATCATTAGCAACAGTGCGATAACAACATTTATTTGTTGTTATTATTCTAAAATTTACCTAACCATCACTATTTTTTAGTTGAAAAATTAGCGAATAGGCAATTTTGTGAAAAGTAACAATACACAAGCATCATTATATGGATCATTGCAATTGATATAGAAATAAATATGACATTTGTCGCTACTTTCAATAATAAAAAATATTTTTTTGAAAGAATTATATTGTCATTATATATAACAACATATAATATAGTTGCAATTTTTAGAAAAATATCACATAAATACATTCTATTGTAGTGTGACAAATAGTTGATGAATTTTGTATGGTTCTTTTCATTTATGTGAATAACAATAAGATAATCATCGTATAATACCTATTACATGTTTATTTGTATAAGAAATTACTAATAAAAGTCGATATAGATAAAATATACTGGAATTTGGTGATAACTTAATGTTAATAGATATGGTATTTGAGTAAATAATCCAAGATGAGGCATGTATGGTAGTTTTTATCTCCAAGAATCTCAAAATATGAGTACATATATACATGAAAGACTATTTGATTTTTTTAAAACCCCAAGGTGCACCATGAGATGTATTATATTCTCTCCAAAAAATTAAGGGGGCATGTGCCCCTCCATGCCCCCCTGGATCCGTCCTTGTCTACAGTTATTTTTTCAACCAAGTATTTGCATTTTGATAACAAAGAGGAGATTAGTAATATTTTGATTACATGACGCCTAATTTATGTTGCTTCTAGATGCATTCCAGCAGAATATCGTTGGTTGCAATGCATAATTCTATGTGAATGCTGAATCAAGATAACGAGATATTAATTGGATCGAAAGAAGGAAAAATCCGAAGCAACCACTTCAATTGCAATTCTTGATTCACATCCACATGTTTTTGGAGGAGAATTATACCCAGAAAAGGTTGATGAAGTTTGACAAGTAACAATTAGGAGAATCATGAAGGTTATGTCAATAAGATTATTGGACACCATAGTCCTCATTATATGCAGATATCCATTGCAATCCACAGAGTCTGGTATGTGACGTTGGTTGCTTACATGGTGGATGGATGCTGAACTGAAAAATAATCTTCAACTTGATAAGTTTATAAACCAAAAGATATAATAATCAAGAAACATTACATATAAATTGACGGGAAATGGCAACAAGCTGCACCGTCAATCCTTTTTGGATGGCAAATCCAATCTTTCAAAAAAACAACATTCATAGACCTAGGAACCATAACATTGTTGTGCATGATTTTTTGGATCCTCTTGAGGAGCTCCACTGCTTCACTTGCCAAAAACCCAAATGTATCAAACCCAAAGGAGATGAATACATGTTGATTTTCAATACATGCATTCTCATACTTAGTTACTTTAGCTGAGACAGCTTTCCATGCAGCGTCTCCCGCAACGAAATCACTCTTTATCGAACCCATTAATGGAGAAACTCCAGTCAAATCAACACATGCATGTTTGGCTCGAACCCATCCAAATATTAAAACATCTGCTGGTATAAGTGTCGATCTACTCTCCTGTGGATCAGTCAAAAAAATTCACCGGTGCTTCTTTTTTTGAAGCAATTCCTGCATGTCTGAGTATGTCAAAATTGACATCCCTGACAAAATCATGTCTACATTTAAAACCTAGAAAATATTTTTGAGTAAATTACATAAAAGTTCCTGAACTTTACACCAAATTTCATTGTCATGCCTACACTTTTAAAAGTAACAATGTGATACCTTGTATCTTATTTAGATAACAAATGTGGTATTTCGCTGACGGAAATAGGTGATGGAGGTAATCTTTTTTTACAGGAAGACAAAAAGACCCTTACAAAAGTGAACCCAACTCCCAAAATGGTCCACTTTCCCTTCCACGTGTTCCCTTCCATCCTCCACATTCCTCTTGTCCCCATAGGCGAAGCAAACACGCAAGCAGTAACCGAGCTTCAAGGTGATGAAATATGATGAATGTGGGAGGGCCCATCCAACAGAGAGAGGTCATGCGAGAGCGCAATATGTAGCGAGCTTCGACCCGGCGAAAGAGAAGGCATGTGGGAGATGCGACCAAGCTTCAATTCAACGACGCACATAGAGTGATCTTTTAAAGCTTGGTGTTGATCACCCCACATTATACACCACACATTTTGGAAGCATATACTATCTTTGATGTTGGACAGCTTGACCGTTGGCGCTAATCGCTACTGAGCTTTGGCGATGGTTCTGGTCCTCTTGTTAGCTGCAGCGGTTGGAGAGGGACGAAGGCCAAAGATTAGGTGATGTGTGACTTTTCCAGGCTGTCGGAGAAGATGCTCAGCAGATCGGGGCAGAGACCCTTCAGGTCTCAGCTCGCCTGTCTAGAGGTGAAGATGGTGCTATTCTTCGAGCTCCATTCGAAGATAATCGTGGATTGAACTGTGTGTGTTACTATTCAAAACCGTTAATGAGCAACTCACCATTCAATGGGCTAATCGATAGGGATTTTTTAAATAATTATTAAAAAATCGAAATTAATTAAAAATAATTTTAAAAATGTGTATCACTCGACACCTGAGGTGCCAAATTTAGGATGCTAACGCATTTATTGGTCTGATTAATGGTATATTTCCTCTATCTAAATTGATAAGTGTATAAATTAATCAGGCTAACAAATGAGACCATGTTTAAGGATATCGAGGGTTCCTCACAAGTAAATGTTGAAGATGAATTAGAGATAGAAATATCTGAAGAAGAAAGTGAGGAGTCTAAAAATGAATCTCAAACATTAGAAGAAAACATATGTGGTAATAGGTGTCTTGATTTTGGATATGGTTAACTAGTTCTGGCCTTCGAAAATGAGGAAAGGGGAAACTCATATTGTTCTGATAATGATGATGCTGAAGAAGAACTGATGGAGGAGTTACCCCACGTGTGTTGATCACGAAATTGCAAAAATAGAAGATGTAGCCTTTGTAGAGATAATATGATCCCACCGATGATTTTGGATTGAGTTATTGGTTAGGTAGGAGTTATAAGTCGAAAATGGATCTACAATATGACTTACAAAAATGGAGTATGAAAAATCATGTGCAATATAAACCCAAGCCCTCAAACAAGTGTTGCTATTTATATTTTATGAAGATTGTGGATAGCGTTTGCATGCATCAGAAAGGAAATCTTGAGGGGACCGGTACGTTTCTAGATATAGGGGAAAGAATACATGCAGAAATCCTATTCTCTTAGTGCAACATCGTCAATGCACATCTGTTTTTGTAGCGCAATACATATCATCTTCCTTTAAAGCACAAGTTAGTATGACTCCGGGAGCAATTATGTATAAAATAGAATATGAGTTGAAGACTGAAATTAACTACTCGACAGCTTGGAATGTCAGGCGGTGTGCAATGGATAATGTTTATGGGAATGAGATTGAGTCATATCGTGATATTTGGAGATTCATTCGTTCTTTAGAACTACACAACCCTGGAACCTATACGTGGTTCAAGACACAAGAAGGCTAAAACGAGAGTATTATACATTTTTAGAGATTGTTTATATCATTTGGATCGTATCGTAGAGCGTTCAAATTTTGTCGACTTGTTTTAAGTATTGACGGAGCACATTTGCATGGTAGATACGTTAGTCACATGTACGCAGCCACAGCATAGATTCAAATAATGGCCTATTTCTGCTCGCATTTGCTATAGCTGAAAAGAACGCAAATATTACGGCATGGAGATGGTTTTTGAATTTATTAAGACAAATCATTGATCGTCAGGATACATGTTTTATCAGTGATCGATTTCCTTGTCTGAATAATGCTGTGAGCGGTTTATTTCCACCAAAAGAGGGATTCACTCGTCATTGCCTCTGACATATACGTGCAAGCATGCAGAGAGCTGTACATAAGACTCGTACAATTCAAAACAGATTCTATGTTTCTTTAAATTATATGTTGTAAATCGTACATGTATGAATTATACGGAATATGGTGGAGAGGAATCGCAACAATCATTAATGTTTGGGACTTTATGTTTCGGTTAATTATTTACGTATATATAACTTAAATCAGTTGTAGATTTTTTGACCTACAACCATAATTCCTCAAATGTTACAGCAGGACACAGTGAGCATATGTTTTCGCAAGGTGAAACAATGGAGGAATCAATATTTGGAACCTCAGGAATGACGTCTGTGGGATATGGCACCCAAGGGTACCTATCATTTCAATCAGGATTCAGATCTTCAGGTTATTACAGCCAATATTCTTCTCTTACTAGTAGTTTTATTTATGTGACATCTAATATAATTAATACCATTCAGGTATGAGTTACATAGAATATAACACTTCATGGTCTCAATACAATCAAGTCAGATTTGGAGCTTCAGGTTGCAACAACTTTTTAAATAAAATGAGTAAATCCAAGAAGTTATGTGTATCTTATGTAATATTTTGTAAAATATGAATATCTCATTCTTGCAGTATATGGAGAAGCTTTTAGTCAATCACAGTTTGCAGGATTATCATTTGTTGGTCCTTTGAGTAAATGATACAACGAACAAGGATTTCCGCTAATTCAACTAGGATCCGCATCTACATGTTATTATAGTCGATCTATTACATTGTATCATTCTCTTACTTATCGTTTAATTCATGTGACATCTAATGTAATTAATATCTTTCAAGTATGAGCTATATAGAGTATGGCGCTTCAGGGTCTCAAATAGGTGAAGGCAGATTTGGAGTTTCAGGTCAAAATAACTTATTTAATAGAATAACTAATTTCAATAAGTTATGTTTACCTTCTGTGATACTTACGACAACATGAATGTCTCATTGCAGGACTATCACTTGCTAGTCCTTTGAATCAATTTGACTCTAGACCCTCTCAGCTCACATCGTCTATTCAATATAATTCAAGAGATTTGCAATCACAAATATTTGATAGTGTTCGACAATTGGATACAACCGATTTCGATAGACAGTTAGTTGGTATACCCATGATAATACCACAACAACGTTTGGAGCTGCCTCGAAGACCTTCCCCGGGAGTAAGGATCGCTGAGCCTCCTCCATTAGAGCCGCCTCGCCAGTCAACAAGCATAAGGAGTACGAGAAACCAGGAAACTCAATCAACCGAATCTGCACAGAAGTCGTCAGCTAGGCTGCATCCTCCATAGCACATTCCAACACATTTGAAACAAAACACCAAGCCGAAGAAGACGACACATGAGGAGAGTCACAGGGAAATAGGAGATAGTGGAAAAGGAAACGACAAATGAGGAGGCACATGAGGTGGAGGAGGATGTCTGGAAGGATTTATAAAGATAAGGAAACTGTAAGATGTTGTAAATTATTTTTTATTATTTGTAAACACTTTTATGTACTATTATGATTTAAATAAAATACTTGCATTTTTTCCAAGTTAATTGATATTAAATTGTGCGTTGTTGAGCTCGCGTATGTCAATAGTAAAGAATGTTGAGCACACTCTCAGTTGACTATTATATTTGTCTAATAAAATTGTTAATATAATAAATCTAACTGACTATTATACCTAATTCCTGTTTGAGAATAACATCATCGGAGAGAAGGAGGATGAGGAGGAGGTGCAGAAGGAAAGCTCCCATTTTCCACCTCCAATGACGAGAGCACTAAGCTCATAGTGATGGATCAAGAAGCTCGCGACGAAGGAAAACATCGAAAGCGTGAGGAAAAGTAAATCGGGTAGTGAAAGTCAATAGAAAAAATAAATATAGATGATGCATACTTAATATTATAGTAATTATTTAAAAGGTCCTCATTCCTATCTTATAGAAAAAGAATTATATTTTTCTTATTTAGAGGACCGATCAACATGTAAAAGGAGGGACGAGGATCAAATAATAAGAAAAAGATGGGGCGGGTTAATGAGATAATTTGTCCAAACCCAAATCGACATCTCAGGTATCAATTGATACATATTTTTAAATTAATTTTAGTCATACATATTTAATTAATTTCGATTTTTTTAATAATTATTAAAAAAAACCCGATCGATAGTGCTCCATGCGGTGATTTGCTTCAGAAAGGCCTAATAGAAGACTTGAGTCTAGATTATGTAGAATCAGAATAGAGATGACTTTAAGAGTACAAGAATAACTTTCTCAATCTGTTCGAAAAGAATTTGATGAGTTTTTACTTCTGATTCGAAAATGTGAAAGCACTCTATGTTTCAAATAAAATCTGACCACAAATTTCTTCTTCTCAAAGATGCATCATTTCCACATCATTAGTCTGCATTATATTCATTTAAACGCCTTTGAACCTTCTCCTATTCTGATCAAAGATCTATTGAGCTTATAACGAATCAATCAAATATCCTATTTGATGCAGCATGATACCACGTGATCAATTTCTTTAGTCGAACATTTATTTTATTTAATTTTATTAACTTATGTAAAAGGCTCATTATACAAGGCCTTATCATCTTTTCTGTTTTTTCTATTTTTAGTTGTGGTAGGACTCGAGGGCCCAATCTCTTCTTGTTTGGGGGAATTTGGCCTCTATAAAGGCACCCCATTAGCTAGGATTGGATTTAATTTTGAATGAAATCATTTTTCCCTCACTATTCTTTTTCTCTCACTCTCTCTCTCCTTCTCTCGTTTCCGCCGCCCATCCCTTCCCTCTTTCCCCTGTGTTTCTTCCTTCTCCCCCAAACCCTACCTCTTCTCACCCGCCGCCTCTTCCTTCTTCGAGCCCACTTCCTCTGCCACCCTCTCTCCCGACCTCTCCCGGCACCGACCCGCCCCCTCCTGCGCGCCCCTCCTCGCGCCTCCACCTTCCCCTCCTCCGCCAACCCCCAACGCTCTCACCCCATCACGGGCCCACCCCTCCCTCGCGTGAATCTGCGTGCTTCTACCTCTCCTCATTGCCGCCCTCCCGCAAACACCCCCCTCCACACCGCCCCGCCTACTTCTTACCGAGATGCCCATACCTCCCCGCGGCAACACATCCGCCCGTGCCTCCGCCCCTCAGCCGACCAACGCCCAGCCCGGTTGCCGCCATCTGGCCGCCCTCTTCGGGATGTCGACCCTCACTGCTGCCGAAGACACCCCACGACTATCCCAACCGATGACCAGGTCTGAAGCTTGCATTCCCCCTTGCAGGTTGTGGTATGAGCGTATTTCCTGCATATTATTCCACCATATGAACTTATTGTTGTGGGATGCTATATTGCTGTTTGGTTTGGTGAACTATTGAGGCTTCGTTGCCGCAACATCGCTCTCTATTTCCAATAGTCTTTAACTATTTGAATTGCCATAAATTTGTGGTGATATCCATGCTGGAATTCGAGTATCTTGTGGATGTTGGTTGCTAGATTTTAGACATCATTTTTGTTTTCATCGCCAAAGTTTAATTCATAGAATTTTTTGCCCCGTAGTCTTACGTTGCACGTCATTTCACTTGTTTCCCGTCATTTAGTCCATTAGTTCCAAGTTTTAGAATTGCCATTTAGTTCACAACCTCAATTAGATTGCAGCAATTTGGTATCAGAGCATTTCGATTCGTTCCATTTGTTTTATTGCATTAAAAACAAAAAAAAGAAAAAAAACAAAAGAAGAAGAAGAAAAAACAACAAAAGAAAAAAAAAGAGCAGAAGAAGAAGGTCTAGGATTCCCATGGCTGAAAAGGCAAATACCTCTAAACCCGTCAACACCCCCCACACTGAGCTATCATTAGAAGCCTTGTCTGCCCAATTGGCGCACATGTACGAGCAACTGAGCGTAAAAATTACCGCAGTGGATGGACGAGTTGCCGTCGCACACGGACAAATTGCCACCTTACATAGTCGTATGTTAGGAAAAGATCATAATGAAGAGACACCCAACAGGGGTCGGCATACTAGTCGGAAGCGACCTTCCCATAGTAACACCTCCCGAGACTCTAGTTCTTCCACCTCCGATGGACACGTTAGCGACTATCTTTCACAGGAGAGCGAGGATGAAGGATTAAGAGATGAAACTCCTTTCATTTCAAAGACTCAAGAGTCACACACCCCAGGATATACGACCCAACCCTCTAGTGGCCCTCGATTCACGTCGTGGCATGACCCAAGGCCCGATGACGGATGGGATCGAGGCATCTGCCTTGATGTCCCGGAATTTAACGGAGGACGAGACCCTGATGTCTTTTTGGATTGGCTCCAAACCGTCGAACACTTCTTTGTATGGAAGTCTATGCCTAGCGAACGAAAAGTTCAATTTGTCACAATCAAATTAAAGGGACATGCTCTGCTATGGTGGGATCGTTTGCAATCTGAACGCAAACGAAAAGGAAAAGGTAAGATCCGCAGTTGGAGCAAGATGAAAGCCAAACTGAAAACCAAGTTCGTGCTTGAAGATTACAAACGAGATCTAAACGCGCGACTGGAATCATGGAAACAAGGCACCATGAGCGTGAGAGAATACACCGAAGGGTTCCAGTCCCTCATTCATCGCAATCGTTTGCAGGAGACTCCTGTACAAGAAGTCACCCGCTATATGCAAGGACTCCGCCAAGTTATCCAGGATGAACTCTACTTATACAACTGTCGAGACGTCGACGAAGCTTACAAGCAGGCCGAACGGGCTGAGACTAAGCTTGCTAAGGCCAAGACAAGGAGGATGTCTTTTCCTGTGAACTCCGTCCCTCGCACCAGTACCCCGATGGCGACCTCCAAACTGATAGTTTCCCCCTCGATTGCTACGGGTAAATCCCAAGCCAAACCTTCAACTCCTGCCGTCAGACGACCACCTACTGGAAACCCCGGACCAGGCATCTTGGGGAGTCGACCTGTTGTAGGACCTGATGCCTATTTCTGATGTTATCAAAAGGGACATCGCGTGGCAGAGTGCCCAAATCATAAGGCTAGGCCCACCAATTTATGCACCGTCGAAGACACTGAAGACCATGACCCTGACCAACAGGAACCATCTGAAGAGGATCGGACCACTCTGACTGCTGTCACCGCGAAAACTGATGACTATGAGCTTCTGGGAGTGGATGGAGATGTGTCCGGAGCATTCCTGGTAATAGAACATGAGGAGTTTATCGCTCCTGACAGTGCACCCACAAACATCTTGCTTACACCCGTTGCCAATGACACTGATAGTTGGCTGCGACGCAGCATATTCCGAACCACCTGCACCTCAGGAGGGTGTTGCTGTTCGCTGATCATTGATGGAGGAAGCGTTGAAAACTTCGTGTCTCAAGAAATGGTCGATAAGTTGGGTCTACCAACTCAACCACTCGAGAAACCTTGCAGTGTGGCCTGGTTTCGAGGTGTGCTCAACTTCCGATCCACCGTCAGAGCCTCGTTAGCTTCTCGATTGGGCCTTCATATAAAGACGAGGTGTGGTGCCATGTAGCCCCTATGGATGTCTGTCATATTCTACATGGGAGACCTTAGCAGCTCGATCGAGACACTGAGCATAGAGGAAAAATGAACACTTACTCATTTCTCATAGACAAGGTGCGTGTGACCCTTAGACCACAACGCGAATCCCTTAGCACTCGCTAGGTGGCTACCCTTTGATCCGCGACTGCACAATCTGGCAAAAGTACTCCACCATCAAAGCCTTCAACTACGGGTCCCGTATTGTTGATGGAAGCGTAGACATTCCAACGTGAAGTTAAGGAGAGTTCCACTACTTATGCATTAATGGGACGTGAAGTGAGCAAACATGAGACAACTACACCCGAAGTCCCGCCTGAGGTAAAGCCCATCATCCAGGAGTTTGCTGACATTATGCCTGAAGAGTTACCTGAAGGAATACCCCGTTGCGAGACATTCAACATCACATTGTCCTAGTCCTTGGAGCCAGCCTGCCCCATTTACCACATTATCGGATGAGCCCAAGTGAACACGAAGAAATGAACAAGCAGGTCGCTGATATTCTACGTCGTGGGTATGTTCGAGAGAGTATGAGTCCCGTTGCGGTTCCTGCTCTACTTACCCCAAAAAAAGATGGCACATGGAGGATGTACGTGGACAGTCATACTATCAACAAGATCACGATCAAGTATCATTTTCCGATTCCACGCCTTGATGACATGCTCGACATGTTATCGGGTGCCAAATTATTTTCCAAAATGGATCTTCGCAGTGGGTACCATCAGATTCGCCTCCGACCTGGAGACGAGTGGAAGACTACTTTTAAGACCAAAGAGGGCCTTTATGAGTGGACAGTAATGCCCTTCGGCCTGTCTAATGCACCCAGCACATTTATGTGAACCATGAATCATGTATTGCGTCCCTTCATTGGTAAATTTGTGGTTGTATACTTTGATGACATATTGATCTACAGCTTGACCAAAGACGACCACTTATCCCACTTACGACAAGTCTTGGAAACCTTGAGAGCCCAACAATTGTATGTCCACCTTAAGAAATGCTCCTTCATGTCAGACACGATCCTCTTCTTGGGATACATTGTCACTGCCGAGGGACTTAAAGTTGATCCCTCCAAGATTCAGGCCATTCAGAGCTGGCCCGTGCCCCAAACCCTCACTGAGATTCGCAGCTTTCTGGGATTGGCTTCTTTCTATCGGTGCTTCATCCGGAACTTTAGCACTTGTGCGGCTCCGTTGGTAGATTGCACGCATAAAGGCGCACCCGCTTGGACTCCTGAAGGAGAAACCAATTTTCAAAACCTAAAACATCAATTGACCCATGCCCCTGTTTTGGCACTTCCTGACTTCACCAAGGTTTTCGTAGTCGATTGCGATGCCTCACATGTCGGGATTGGTGCCATCCTGAGTCAAGAAGGACGACCTGTAGCATTCTACAGTGAAAAGTTGAACGAAGCTCGATCACGGTACTCTACATATGATGTCGAATTCTATGTTGTGGTACAAGCTCTCAAGCATTGGAGGCATTATCGAATCCAGCGTGAATTTGTCATTAACTCTGATCATGAAGCCTTAAGATATCTGAGCTCACAGAAAACCCTTAACAAGCGTCATGCAAAATGGGTTAGTTTCCTCCAAGAATACACGTTCCATCTCAAGCACAAGGAGGGAACCCTGAATTGCATAGCTGACGCATTGAGCAGACGAGCACATGCCCTAACTACAATGACCGTCAACACAACAGGATTTGACGCACTCAAGGATCTCTACCCCACTGACCCTGACTTCAAACGAGCTTATGCAGAGTGTGTTCACTGGACAGGACCCGACAACCACCTATGTCCTTCATGAGGGATTCCTGTTCAAGGCCCACCAACTGTGCATCCTTGCCACTTCCCTTTGAGAGAACCTAATTTCAGAACTACATAACGGTGGCTTAGCTGGACACTTTGGAAGGGACAAGACCTTGACCCTTCTCCAAGAGCGATTTTATTGGCCACAATTGCGAAAGGATGTTACAAAGTTTGTACAAAAATGCCAAACATGTCAGAGATTCAAAGGCCATTGGCAGAACACTGGGTTGTATACACCTCTGCCGATTCCTCTGTGACCCTGGAAAGACATCACTATGGATTTTGTACTAGGCTTACTCCTCACGGTACGGAAAGTTGACTCTATTTTTGTGGTTGTGGACAGATTTTCTAAAATAACACACTTCATTGCATGTAAAAAAAACCTCAGATGCATCTCATGTCGCTGATTTGTTTTTTCGTGATGTCGTTCGATTGCATGGTGTTCCTCGTTCTTTCACTTCGGATTGTGATACCAGGTTTTTGAGTCATTTTTGGCGCACGCTTTGGTCTCGTCTTGGTACTCGTTTGCAATACAGCACTGTTTATCATCCTCAAACAGATGGGCAGATCGAAGTAGTTAATAGATCGTTAGAAATTTATTGCGATGTCTTGCAGGGGACTCTTCGTCCAAATAGGATCTAATTCTCCCCCAAGCCGAATTCGCGTATAACAGTTCCACTAATAGGTCCACCGAGAAATCGCCATTTGAGATTGTGTATGACTTTCCACTTACCCAATTTCTCGACCTTACACCCACAACAATGCAAGGGAGGAGTAGTGCAGCTGCTGAGGACCTGGTCGAACACCTAACCAATATCCATACCGAAATTCGAGCCAAACTCCTAACCATGACCCAGAAATATCAAGCCCAAGCCAACCTCCACCATAGAGAGAGCGAGTTCAGAGTTGATGAATTAGTGATGGTCTACCTAAAAAAAGAGAGGCTTCCTTTGAGAGTCCACCAAAAATTGAGTGTCCGAAAGATTGGTCCATTCCGAATCCTCAAGAAGATTGGGCCCGATGCTTACTTACTTGATCTACCGCCAGACGTCCAGACATCGCCATTCTTTAATGTATCAGATCTCTTCCCATATCACGTAGATGAGCAGACAGATGCCACTACGCCAGTAGTTCCCGCTGATGATACGCACCAACCACCGGCCGCGACTGATGCCGATGAAATTGAAGATATTGCCGACATCCGAGATATGACGACTAGACGTGGTCTCTTCCAACGCTATCTAATCAAATGGAAGGGACGACCTCTGACCGATTGCACCTGGATTGACGTGGATGAACTTCAACAACTCCGCCCTGATATACTTCAGAATTACCACGATGCCATCTCGACGGAGCGAGATTTTTCTCAGCAGGGGGGAGTTGATGCAACATGATACCACGTGATCAATTTCTTTAGTCGAACATTTATTTTATTTAATTTTATTTACTTATGTAAAAGGCTCATTATACAAGGCCTTATCATTTTTCTGTTTTTTTCCTATTTTTAGTAAGGTTGTTGCTTTTTTGGGGGGATTTGGTCTCTATAAAGGCACCCCATTAGCTAGGTTTGGATTTAGTTTTGAATGAAATCATTTTTCCTCACTATTCTTTTTCTCTCACTCTCTCTCTCCTTCTCTCGTTTCCGCAGCCCATCCCTTCCCTCTTTCCCCCGTGTTTCTTCCTTCTCCCCCAAACCCTACCTCTTCTCACCTGCCGCATTTTCCTTCTTCGAGCCCACCTCCTCTGCCACCCTCTCTCCCCACCTCTCCTTGCACCGACCCGCCCCCTCCTGCGCGCCTCTCCTCGCGCCTCCACCTTCTCCTCCTCCGCCAACCCCTAGCGCCCTTGCCCCATCACGGGCCCGCCCCTCCCTCGCGCGAATCTGCGCGCTTTCGCCTCTCCTCGTCGTCGCCCTCCCGCAAACACCCCCCACCTCACCGCCCCGCCTGCTTCTTGCCAAGATGCCCGCACCTCCCAGCGGCCACATATCCGCCCGTGCCTCCGCCCCTCAGCCGTCCAATGCCCAGCCCGGTTGCTGCCCTCTCGCCACCCTCTTCGGGACGTCAGCCCTCACGTGCCGCCGAAGACACCCCACGACTGTCCCAACCGATGACCAGGTCTGAAGCTTACATTGCCCCCTTGCCGGTTGTGGTATGAGTATATTTCCTGCATACTATTCCACCATATGAACTTCGTGTTGTGGGTTGCTATATTGCTGTTTGGTTTGGTGAACTATTGAGGCTTCGTTGCCCAACATCGCTCTCTATTTCCAATAGTCTTTAACTATTTGGGTTGCCCTAAATTTGTGGTGATGTCCGTGCTGGAATTCGAGTATCTTGTGTATGTTGGTTGCTGAATTTTAGACATCATTTTTGTTTTCATCGCCAAAGTTTAATTCATCAAATTTTCGACCCCATAGTCTTACGTTGCACGTCATTTCACTTATTTCCCGTCATTTAGTCCATAGCTCCAAGTTTTAGAATTGCCATTTAGTTCACAACCTCAATTAGATTGCATCACTATTCTTGTAATGTTCAATGTGCAAATGTTTCGAATTTGAATCAGATTTATATGTGTTCCATCCATGCGATTAGTTCACGAATCTACATTCCCAATTCAATTTAATATGTAAATTCTTTCAGAGAGATATTGGACGAAAGATCACTCCACGTGCCTCGCTGAGTCGAAGATCACCGGCAGTTGACGCTCCCATGTATCCTTTCTCCTCTAGATGAGCACATCCATGCTCTCCGTACTTGACCAGGAGGTGCTCGCCCTCACGCTTGCATGCCCTCTCTCCTCAATACAAACACATGCACATGTTTTCTCTGTGCCTCATCTAGTCGGAGCTCGACCGCAACCCGTGCTCTCGCATGCCCTCTCTCCTCCAAATGAGCATGTCCATACTCTCCGTTCCTTACCAAGACAAAGCTTGTCGTAGCTTGCGCGCCCGCGTGCCCTCTCTCCATGAGGTGGGCCTTCCTGCAATCTTCACACTTCGTCGACATTGAAGCTCGATCATAGCTTACATGTTCACTCCTGTCTCCAAAGCTCTCATGAGAGAGTGTTTGGATAAATCCTCGGTGTGGAAGAAGAATGTGGGAGTGAAGGGAACACTTGGGAAGGGAAAGACATTCGGGATTTTGGCTTCACTTTAGTAAGGGCATTTTCACCTATCCACCAATAAAGATAACTTTGGTTGTTACCGAAACAGGACATAAGGCATCGCATTGTTACTTTTAAAAGTTCATGTATGACATTTAAAATGGGTGTAAATTTCAGGGACTTTTATGTAATTTACTCTTGTTTTTTCAACATATGCAAGAGGGGAGAGTGAGTTATTAAGATATTCGAGAATTAGAAACAATTATGCCCGTGAAACTATGGATAACTTTATCGAGAATTCTTATTTTAGCGCACTTGTTTGAATTGCTTGTCTAAGAAAAAAAAGGTATCTTGTACATGAAATATGTCAACTCGGATCGTAACTAGAAAGGTTACATGCATAAGTTGGTGACATGTTTTTTTATTCAGGATCCTTCAAGGCTTTTAGCCAACCCTATTTAATGTGGGATAATGCTGTAGGATCTTTTATGGCTTTGAATTTGAGGACCTTTTATATATTTTACTCCTTACTTTATTATTATCAAATCTGAAAATGAAAATGTACCTCCCTAATTATGTAAGTGTTGATTATCTGAGACAAAAAAACTTTAGTTAAATTACAAAAACTAATCTAAAAAAGATGGTTAAAGAATCAAATACATACTTTCCAATTATGATACACACTACAAATAATTTCACTTGAACTTTAAAGAGAACTTTGTATTGTCATTATCTTTAGTGATTCAAATAATTATAAAATTGAATACTAATATGTAATTACACTTGTGGGATGAATTTATGTATTTTTGAGAAAGAATGCATAAATACATAGAAGGAGTTTCCTCAAGCCCTATCAATAATGTACAATTTTAATCAACTCGTGCTATCATATATATAAATAGTCATTGTATATATATGTCTAAATTGTACCTTCATTTATCACCTTATGAGAGTTGCTTGAATTGAACATGTCTATGATGTTTTGAGCTTCTCAATGTTGATAATCACTTTGATATTTTTAATTTAAACCTTTAATTTCACAAAATTATTCTTGAATATTACATGAAGATGATCATAATGTTTTGATCCAACTCATACATGACATATTCCTTTTTCAGAGATGACTTGGATGTTGCTAGCTTTAATTTTAGAGATTATCTGAAGGTTGAAGAAATTTTAATCCTGATCATACATATAAACAATTGTGACAAAAAAATCAATTCACGATATTTGACAATAATTCTTATGAATATTACCCCAACATTGCAAAGGATTGACACTAGTTGATATTAAGGAGACACAAACCATTATTTGGAGGAAAACAATATTGAACAAAATAAGCTTTGGATTTCAGAAAGTTATCTTATAAGTTAGAATGGCTCTGATCGTCGCTTTCGTATCTGGTTCTTATACTCTTGTTTAGCCTCCTTAGATAACTTACTAGACAATAGGATCATTAAGATAGTATAATAATATATTGATATATAAAATATTATATATACATATATATGAGAAAATAATTATTGATGAGAGGTTTCAACCCTTTGTCTTGAGGTTTTCTTCATTTCTTTCGATTTAATTAAAATGTTAAAGATATTTTAGTAAGGGTAATGCTAATGACAATGGACATCAAGAGTATCTCGGGTGTCAGACATGGAGGAGAGGCCACATCTTTAATGAGGAAAAATCATCATGAGTACAAGAACCAATGGCATCCCTAAGAAAAAGGTCCTCGCTGATCACCTCCCCAACCCCTCCACCCAAATTCGTATCATCCTCAACCTCCTCCTCGGTCTTCTCTTTGTCCCCTATACCTTCCTCCACCACCTTCCTAATTTGATCCCCACTATTCTTATCTTATGTTCTCGTTCCTCAAGCTACAACTCCTTGAAGATCTCATAATTACCCCTTCTTCCTCTCCAACCTCATCCTGACATGTTCCTTACTTGATCATTACCTCTCACTCTCTCTCTCTCAATATGTATGTATTCTCAACTATCGCCTCCATCCCCCACAGTCGTCCCCCTTTGCCTAAACTATCTCCTACATGAATATCTCTTTCTTTATATCTCGTGAATCCTCCTCTTACCACTGGCTCCTCCTAAATGCCACTTCCCTAGTAACACCCTCCTCCTCCTCTCACTCTTATTCTTGTTTCCCATATCCTCATCAGCGCGTCCTCTCCAATCCTAACCTTCCCGAACTCCTCCATCATGACCCCTACCTATATTTTACATCTTCCCTCCTATTCGACCTCATCATTATCTGGTCGCATCTTCGCTTCAACCTCTTGTGTCGAGGAGGTTTACATTATATAGTGGTATTTTTATAAAATTTTATTGTATTTTGCTACTTTTGTCACACCATTCCATAGTTTTTAATAACTTTTATGACGCAGTTAATAATCTTGGGTTTGGTGATTGTATCTTGAGCACTTAGTTTAATACTAAAAGATCGAGAGAGTATTATTTAGTTTCATGGATTTGAGTGGATTGCGAAGAGAGAGAGGTCATGAGCATCATTAACATCGTCAACCCTCTGAGGGACTAGGAAAGAGTGTTCAAGTAAAGGAAAGTTTGCAATATTCATGTGCTCCATCATCAAGGAATGAAAATCCAAAATCTCAATAAGATATATAGTTGAAAATCTTACAGAGCTTACTCTTGAAGAAATAATCAAGAACCTCGCGGTTTGGGAGATGAAGTGAAAGAAGAACCTTGTGTGCACCCTCAGTAATGAATATAAAAAATCAATAATGTTATTCTCAATAAAAAATCCAATCCACATATATTTTATTTTGGTACCTTAAATAATTAAGATAAAAATTGTAATAAAATTATAAAATTTAATAAATGGAAAAAATACACACAAAATTCCCGATTACAATATATATTACATACTTTACAATACAAATAACGAAAGAAAAAATCATTCCATCCTAGTAATATTTACCCATTTACAGTATAAATCTGAAATGTGAACATAAGAACAATTAGACTATTAATTTACAAAAAAATAAAAAATATAAAATTGCCTAAAATGACTAAAAATAGTAAAAAAAGCAATATAAAATATATTTTAAGATACCAAAATTTACATAATATAAAAAATAGTGTTATTCTCAATAAGAAATCTAATCCACAGATATTTTATTCTGGTAACTTAAGTAATTAAGATAAAAATTGTAAGAATCATATAAATTTGAGTAAATGGAAAAATACACAATAAATTCTTGACTACAATATATATTGCCCACTTTACTGTACAAATAACGAAAGAAAAAAAAGCATTCCATCCTAGTAATATTTACCCATTTATGGTATAAATCTGGAATGAGAACATAAGAATAAT
Source organism: Ottelia alismoides (assembly GCA_037367405.1). Classification (NCBI taxonomy): domain Eukaryota; kingdom Viridiplantae; phylum Streptophyta; class Magnoliopsida; order Alismatales; family Hydrocharitaceae; genus Ottelia; species Ottelia alismoides. The sequence continues at coordinate 107,467 of JAZKJV010005418.1, forward strand.
CACATTATTAATACAAAAATTAAATAAAGATACAAAATTTCCCAAAGTGACTAAAAATAGTAAAAAAACCAATTTAAAATATATATTTAAGATACCAAAATTTACATAATATAAAATATCAATAGTGTTATTCTCAATAAAAAATCCAATCAACAGATATTTTATTTTGGTAACTTAAGTAATTAAGATAAAATTTGTAAGAATCATGTAAAATTGATAGGAAAAATACACACTAAATTCACATTACAATATATATTACCTGCTTTACTATACAAATAACGAAAGAAAAAAAATCATTCCATTCTAGTAATATTTACCGATTTTTAGTATAAATTGAAGGATATGGTGAGATCCTTAAGCGCATCACGGAAGCGTGAGGATCGCATCGTATGCGATCGGGAGCGACTAGTCGCACTAGTTGCTCGATGCAGCGGAAATTATAATTTTTCATGTGACGAAACCACATGATCCAAGAACACCTCTCGGATCATTTCGTCTAAACACAAACAAGTAATAGGATTACCTCTTGAAGTGTGGTTGCGATCGAGTCTCTAAACAAAGAGACCTCCTGTCTCAAGTCCGATCTGACGGAGGAAACGCTTGCGAGCGTGTTGATGAAACACGTGCTTCTCGCAATCCATATTGATGATCCAAGCGGAGGATCTCCTGATCTCCGAGATCCGATGTCTTCTTCACGAGCGAGACGCACCGAAGGAGACGGAGATCCACGATCAAACGATCGGGCAGCATAACGACGACGCTGCGGTGATGGAGAACCTCCCTAGGGCATTCATGGTGGACGTCCACATGAGAGAGATAGAGAGAGTAGGCGTGTAGAGAGAGAGAGAGAGACAGAGAGAGAGAGAGACTTATGTTCTCTTGTGTGTAAAGAAAAGCAAAGGGTTGCCCTTCTATTTATAATATTTTGGGATCCATGGATCTCAATCCATGGGCAACACAAATCCAATGGCTCTCCTTGATTCATGTTTCTTTTAATGGCTAAGATTTGTGTTGGTAAAAACCAACAATAATTAGTTTAACTTAGATCAAATCTACATTGATAAATCAATATAAATCAATCTCAAATTAAATCAAACAAATATGAAGATAATGGAAAAGAGAGAGTGCCTCCTTCCATATACATGGAGTGGACGGCCACCCTTTCCTAATAGGAATAGGTGGCCATCCCTCCTATTAATACGGAAGGAGCATCTCCAATGCAATCTCCTTTGATTACATTATTCCATGTATCTCCAATTTTACAATAACAATTGTTGTAAATTATTCTACAAAAATAATTCATAATTATTTTGTGAATATTGCAATCTTGCCATTGGAAATTTGTGAATCACATTCACAACCCAAAATAAAATGTAAATTACATTTTCTTTAATGTTCAATGTGAATCCAATTCACATCAACATTTAATTAACAAATGTAAATACAAATAGCTCTCTCTTATATATTTTAAGTCATATTTATAATATATATGACTAATATGGATATTGCTATCCACATTATTCATATGCATGATAAGTAAATCGCATTTAATCATCTTGGATCTCTATTCTCATGTACCCAAATAATATGAATCACATTCACATTATTTTTATCTTTGATAATCAAATCACATTTAATTATCTAAGATAGCTCTCTTTATAATATGAATCGAATTCATATTAATCGATAATTAAATCACATTTAATTATCTATTTTCTCAATGCTTGGATACTTATATCAACAATGAAATTATCCTGAACCCTTTCAAGGATGATGCGCTTTCTCTGCGAATACTTGGAGATAAGAACATGGTGATTGTGTTGTTCCATGTATAGTGACTTGGATATTGAGATCATATCTCAAATCCAGATCGCGGGCCTCCCATAGATGCTTAATTAAATCAAGACCGCAAATCTAATCTTCTCATTGCATCTGAATCACATTCAGATCAATGTCCAATATTTGGACCAAGATCAGATTACTTTTCTACTGAGAGGAGTCACTAAAATCCATACCCGTTTCATCACTCCCTAGGAATGGAAGCGTCATAGTTATACAATTTTTTATGATCACATCACCCTAAGGTATTCCCAATACCTGTACATCCTGCATACTGGAAGACTCAGAATAAACCCGAAGTATTAGATCAACTTTATACTGTCTACTTCAGGGGTTTTATTAGTAAGTTTCTCATTCGATCATTGGGAGTTGGTATCCATCATATACTTTTCAAAAGCATATATCATGCCTAGGTCTTGATCATATACCTTCAAAAGTATATATCAAACCTACAAATTCAGTCAAGCTTCCAAAAGCGAGACGATCGTGCACAAAATTTGATTCTTCCCAATATCTCATGAGTGAGCACATGCCTTCCAGTTCAGTAAATGAATCTGTATGAGCTTTCTCTATAAAAGGTCAGAGCTGGGTCATAAAGACAGGTTCTCAATCTGTAGCTGGCACAGGTCTAAAGGTGAAATCGAGACTGGCATATCTGAACTCTCCGGTAACGGCTGGTGTAAAAGAGTCCGATTGCTTTCTTGCAGGCGCTGTCGCGTTGTCAAGTTCCAAGCGCATCTCTGACTCGACTAAGGAAAGATAGACTCCGCTAGTAGAAAAAGCCCTAAACTCCCTTTGAGAGATCGTATTACTCATATGCCCTTATATGCACACCAGCATGCCGGTGTATAGACCTTGGTTAGGTCATCAACCTATTGATCTGCCAAATGCACATACTCAGACATATAGTAACACATCTGTTTCTGGTCAGAGGATGCGTGCATGTATCGTGACAACATACGATATAGGACTTTGGTTATCTCGAACTCCTTGAGTCAACTCTTTGACATAACTTATCTAACACCTCCGAATCTCTATTCCTATGCAGAGGTCCTGCATCAAGATGTCGGTTAGATATCAACCTAAATGAGAAAGGATTGCCATCTTCTACTCAGGCTGGAGATCATCTCTTTATAATCATTTGTCGGTGCTTGATGAGTCCTCAATCTAACTCTTTAGATATTCAGCCAAGCACCAGCCTCTATGATTCAATAGTTGAATCAACACCTATATGATTATTAAGATGGCCATGGTACATAACCCTAATTGTACTAAGGGACCTATTATGCAAATTAGTTATTCTTCATTTCAGATTAGGGAATGATATTCGCAATACATTTATTGCATAATGGCTCACCGTGGGCTCGCATATCCAACATAAATATGGAATGAGAGCATAAGAATAATTAGACTATTAATACAAAAATTAAATAAAAATACAAAATTGCCCAAAATGACTAAAAATAGTAAAAAAAACAAATTTAAAAAATATTTTTAAGATACCAAAATTTACATAATATAAAATATCAATATTGTTATTCTCAATAAAGAATCCAATCCACAGATATTTTATTTTGATAACTTAAGTAATCAAGATAAAAAATTATAAGAATCATATAAAATTGAATAAATAGAAAAAATACATACTATATTTCTGATTACAATATATATCACCTACTTTACTATAAAAACAACGAAAGAAAAAAAAATCATTCCATCCTAGTAATATCTACCAGGTTATAGTTTAAATTTGGAATGAGAACATAAGATAATTAGACTATTAATATATAAATTGAATAAACATAAAAAATTGCCAAAATGACTAAAAATAGCAAAAAAAAATATTTTCAAATATATTTTTAAGATACCAAAATTTACATAATATAAAATATCAATAGTGTCCTCAATAAAAGATCCAATCCACAGATATCTTTTTTGGTAACTAAAGTAATCAAGATAAAAATAGCAAGAATCATATAAAATTGAAAAATGGAAACACACACACACACTAAATTCATAATTACAATATATTACCTACTTTACTATATTAATAACGAAAGCAAAAAATCATTCCATTGCAGTAATATATACCCATTTATAGTATAAATCTGGGATGAAAGCATAAAAACAATCAGAATATTAATATAAAAATTAAATAAAAACACAAAATTGACCAAAATGACTAAAAATAGTTAAAATCAATTTAAATATATTTTACTTTGCTTTTAAATATTATTAATCTAAAAGTGAAAAATCAAAACTCCATAAAATTAAAAGAACTAAAATTCTTTATAAAATCTATAAACATTTATGATTCATAGAAATTTTAATATAATCATTAAATCAAAATTTAAATTAAAAATTAAAGGAAAAGTACAAATATCTTAAAATACCTAAAAAATTATAAATTCACATCACATAAAAATTTTTTTTATTAAAACATGTAAAAACAATGTTTAATTTGCATTCAAATACAACAAAATACAAATATCCAAGAACTAAATAAATAAAGACTAAATAAATAAATACCCAATTCAGTATTTCGAAACCTACTAGTTGCCTTCTTGAGATTGGCAATCATACTATACATGAGTTTAAATAAGAAACATAGTTATTTTAAGAGTACAATGAAGTTTACATAATGAAGAACCTAATACAAATAATAAAACCCTAAGGGTGTGTTTGGTATGTGGGTTTAACCAAAGTTAACATGGTAGCAGGTAACACATTTTTTGGTTTTGGTGTTTGGATAGAGGGTTAAACTGGGGAGGTTAGAAGTGGGTTTATTGTGATATGATTGTATTGGAATTTGAAAAAGTGAGTAGTTATTGTGATGTGATTGCATCGGAGTTTGAAAAATAGAGTAGAAGTGGAGTAGTTTATAATTATTCTATGATATGCTGGTATAGTATATTATTTTTTGATGGAATTAATGACAGAGAATTGATTTATTTAATTTTTTAAAAAAGATAAAAAGTGAGACCCATGTGGAGGGAGAAAATATGGGGTAAGGGGGGTAAACCCCTCAGGGTTTACCCCATGTGCCGAACGACACCTAATTGTACGTGTCAAAAAGTTGGTGACCAGCTTTATATGATTATTTTTTAGATCCTCAGAGAGGATAGGGTACTCATCATACAAAATGACCCTTCCCTTGCACTTGGTTGGGATACATGATTTTTTCCTTGTACAGTTAAAAAGATGATAGGATTACATCGAAATATGAGACAAGCATCAACAAATTGTATCGTTAGCTATTTTTGAATTGCAAAACTAATCCTTCTAAACGCCACATCCGTAAACCGAAGAACATCACATCCTTGTATTGAACTCGAAAGTTAGGAATGATTTGAGGCGGATACTCAAGGAGCTTCTACTGCATATATTGGATTAAGATGCCAAGCAATTAAGGAAGGATAATTTTCTCTAAAACAATTCTCTCTTTGTAATTTCTTCTTCCCTTCCGATCTCTCAAAAAAATTTCTTTTTTCCTCCAATCTCTCATGCCAACTCAACCCGCGTGTATTGCGATTTGCGTGTATTGCCCAGAGGTTGCTGCTGACTGTTGCTGCCTTTACAGACGTTGGATCTCGATCGGACGGTGTTAAGGCTACGGCATCCTCTATAAGGGCTTGTCCTTTCATCGTCATCGTTCACTTCCACTGCGAAGTCTGCGATGCACCGGTGCTTCACCTTTCTGCAAGCTTCCATCCTTCCCACTCCGCGGGACCGCATCCCATCCTCCCCCGGTGACCTCACCGCGGAGTCCCCAACGACCCTGACCTTCCAGGCGTACTCGCGGGCCACCGAGACCCCCTCCTACCAAGAGATCTGGTCCACGATCCACCCCAACGACTCGGATTCCATCCCTCCCCTCTCCCCCTCCTCCCTCCTCCGCCCCGACGGCGCATCCATCTCCGACGCCCTCCTCCGATCCCGCCCCGGCACCCTCACCCGCCACGCCTCCGCCTTCTTCGACTACAGTGAGCTTGCCTCCCGCCTCTGCCTCTCCATCCAGCTTTCCGTCTACCGCGCCCGCCTCCTCTACGCCCCCCTCCACTCCCTCCTCGACGTCCTCCCACCTCTCCTCTCCCCCGACCAGTCCTCCGCCGTCTTCGACGTCCTCCTCCGATTCCACACCTCCGACAACCCCTTCCCCCCCTCCGATTTCGACAACATTCGGCGACTATTCGCAGACCTCAGCCCGAAACTCCAGTCCCTCCTCCACGATGCCCGGCGGAAGCGCGTGCTCCTCCGCCGTGTTACGGAGGGCGCCGCCGCGTGCCTCATCGCTGCAACCGTGGGGATCACAATCACGGGGTTTGTTATGGCGACGCACGGGCTCGCAGCGCTGGCGATGGCGCCGATTGCCGGGTTGAAATTGCCTAGGGGTCTGCTGGAGAGGAGGAGAGAGAGGGCGAGGCTGAAGGTGAGGTGGCTAGAGGATGCCGTCAATGGGACATACGTTCATCACCTCGAGACAATACGGTGCCTTGAGGTGGCGCTGCGGGGGATCATGGAGAGCGACTTCGCCGCGGCGGGGGTCGGGGTGCGGCAGGGGAGGGAGAGGGGGGCGATGGAGGAGGTGGTGAAGCACCTTAGGAAGAATCAGGAGGCGTTCGTCAAAGACCTCGTCAAGCTGGAGGAGCACGTCTGCTTCTGCTGTACTGCTATCAATCGCTCGCGGTCGCTGATGCTCGAGCACGTCCGCCTTAGGAGCCGGTGCAGCAGCTGATGCTCTTCCGTTCAGTGGACATATTGAAAGCATAGTTGAAGGGATCGGATTGGCGGTGTAGGGATCGAGGTCCTACATCTTTCTCCGCGATGCTTTGGAGGCTTAGGATTGGCAAAGAATGCATCATCATCTTGGCCAAGTTTATTGTTCTGCAAAGCTTAGGGCCCGTTTGGTTGCCAAAGTACACCGGGGTATCCTGACATACATCTAGCTCCAACCCTGCATTCTTGGGTTGGGGTTATTTATATTGACCCTACAATTTGTTAGGTATAATATTTTTTAACCATGTTCAAATAAACTTATTAACAAAAAAATATAGATTTTTACCCAGCAGACCCCATAATCTTTGCCAATTACATCCACGACCTTTGAAACAACCTAATTCATACCTTGACCATGTAAACTTGCTAACTCTTACTATACGACCCTGCGGTTAACCCCCATCCATTTACCTGTTAAAACTAACCAGATTCCGTTATGGTCTTTTACATTATACCCATTTTGTTTATCAAATTTACATTGAGTGCCACTCCTCCTCCCACTGCTTCTTCTCAGTTTATCACAAGAGATCAATCCACAATCAAAGCAACAAATCACACCAAACAAAAGCAACGCAATAAACTCGGCATATCAAAACCAAAAACCACAGCTACCATAATATCACGAACACCATGCAAATCTAGACAGTTGATTTGATCAAAGAAGATGCAGAGAGCAACGAAACGAAGACGTGCAACTCCCATCACCGGTTTCTCCTCTATAGCGGGGCGTCGTCGGTCATCATCCTCTTGAACTCGCCGAAGTTGATGTTGCCCTCCATGTCGGTGTCCACTGAGTGGATCATCTTGGCACAGTCCCCCAGCGAGCACTTCTCAACGGTCCTCCGCATCGCGAGATGGAGCTCCTTCGCCGAGATCTTCCCGTTCCCGTCCACGTCATACATCTGGTAAGCATCCATCAGCTGCGCGTTGCTGCCGTCGCTGTTGTGATGCGAGAAGAACGCCGTGAACTCCACGTGGTCAACGAAGCCGTCTCCATCGGTGTCCATCTCTGCCATCATCTTCCCGACCTCCTTAGGTGATGCATCGTTGAAGCCGAGAGTGCACGACGCTGCCGAGCTCGTCCGGGGAGATCCGACCGTCGCCGTTGGAATCGAAGCGGTGGAAGACCTTCGTCACGTCGTCGCCCTCCAGCGTCGCGGCGGGTCGAGCCTCCAGAGCCATTGACGCAGAAGTGGTCGAGGTCTCGGTGCTCGCGTTGGATGGGAGGCCACTCCCCCTCACCTCATACGCATCTCCCTTTCCCACCCACTACCCATCACCTCCTCGACGTCCGCCCTCGCCCTCCCACCCTCAATCTCCGCCTTTGTCGTCCTCCTCCAGGCCCTTGCCCTCCTCCTCACTGCCCTCCGCTCGCGATCTCCGCCCAAGCCCTCCCCGCCCTCTGCCCTCACCCTCCTACTGTGGCCCAAGAATCCCCTCCCCCACTCTGCCAGAACCCTATGTGCTCCAAGAATCCACTCCCACCACTCTGCCAGAACCAGAGAGAATGGAGAAGACCGCTGCGATGACTCCGCAACCCATGCATCGCGGAGGCACTCGACCTCCTCGACTGCGTCGCGGGCGTCGAATACAACCGCGACAAGTGCCTCCACTTTCTCAATGCCCTCCGTGATTACGTCCTATAGAAGGGCCTCCATTCGATCTGTTGCTCATTGATGCGCGATGATTGTGTGCTTCTGAGGGAGTTCGAGTCGGCTAGGATTTATGCCCGGGGTTACGTGGGGTTTATGGATGGAATCGGGTGTTTGTTTCTCGGAATCTGTTGACATATCACGTTTTTGGATGTAACAAATTTTCCGGTGGATTTAGGGAAGGGTGAGGAGGAGAGGTAGCTGATTGAGGATGGATGCAGGTTTTGATATGTTTTTTGACGACGGACGGGGAAAGGAGGGGGAGAGAAGGAGGAGAGAGAGTGAAAAAAACATAAGAAGTAGAGGGAGAGGATGAGGAGAGAGAGTGAAAAAAACATACCATTGGATTTGCTAGGGTTTGATTAACTCAACTTAAACCCAAGCTAGTTAACCCAAGCAGTCTCAAATTAACGGCAGGGTTTGTGGAGTAAGACGGAGTATGTTTACGGGGTCGAGTGGGGAATTAGGTTGTTTCAAAGGTCGTGGAGGTAATTGACAAAGATTATGTGGTCTGCCATGTAAAAATCCCTAAAAAATATATTATAATCATTAAAAAAGTTAATATAACACATAATAAATGTCACATCACATCACAATTATCATTCAACCCTCCCAACCCTCCAAACATCTTCTATTCAAATGAGGATACTCCATCTCACCCCAACCCAGCCCAACCCAATAACCAAAAAAGCCCTTAGGATTGGCAACAAATGCATCAAGGGAATCGAGGTCGCCCATCCGTTCTGAAATTGCAGTGTCTTTCTGTTCAGAAATATGAAATACTTAAGCAGAAATTGACTTTGGGAGCATTGCCTAAAAAAGCCAACGTCGAAGTTCTAGCAGTCATCAACGTAAAAGGAATGATAACTTTAGACGAATTCATATTTAATCAATGGTGGGTTCTGGACCTTCATTTTGAAGGGACATTGCCCATTGGTCCTTGTGTAGAAGCAAAACATAGTTCATCTTAAATAGAGGTAATTTTTTTGTTATTTACCATAAAAGAGCTTCTTCTTGAAAATGCGACTTTCCTTTCAGTCAAAAGTTCATGCTCCTTGTAAGTATAGTCAGTTTTTTCAAGAGATAGTTTTGGCTTTAAATCAAAGCCGAGGGCTTTGTTGCAGAGAATTGTCTCTTCATCTTCCTTGACTTTCTCCTGTGTGTACATGAACAGATCCGCTCTTGAGGAATTTGAAGTAAGAAGGGACATGACCCAAAGCTCCAAGAAATGGAATATGAAGGGTCACGATTTAAACACCTTCTATTTTAAAGTCTTTTTTTATTTTCCTTTTGAGATTTTAAAGCATATGTGAAGGAAGTTAGTGGATCAATACTAGAGGTAGAATTGGAAGAAGGACACTGATCTTCTACCGTGGTGCTGTCCCTGTTGTAGGCATGGGAGCAGCTCGATCTTGATCGAGCGGTTCATACGATTTTGCACGGTACGGGCCCACAAAAAATGCTAAATTGTGTGAACTGCTCGATCAAGATCGAGCGACGAACACGCTTGCAGCAGAATTTGTTGCACTCCCTCTTGCAGCAGACGATCCCCTCTCTTGGAGGAAAGGAGGGAACATGTGTTGGAAGGTTAGTCTCAAAGTTAGTATAGAAGTTATCACTGTCTCTTTTCCTTCTTCTGACGTCTCTTCCTAATCTGAACCTGAGACACGATCCTTCATTAATTGAATTAGATTTTTGATGTCCTTGATTTCTGATGATTATGGACGATAATAGAGACAATATTACCTTGCAAAAAAAAACACATCACTCAAGAATGTGTCCAAGATGGGGAGGTCAGAGCTCCAATCAGTGCGTCCTTTGTAAATGCAACTCTAATTCAATGGGGAGGTCAGAGCTCCAATCAGTGCAATCCTTGTAAATGCAACTCTAATTCATGGGACCACATTATTCACTAATTTTACGATCTCTATCTTTAATGCTCTGACACTTCCTTTAGAAACATATGATATGCATAACTTTTTCTCGATAAATGATTCCCATGCCAATGATTCGTCTTTATGAATACAAAAAGAAAAAATTGCTACTACTTGGTGGTTTAATTGGAAAGAATGATGTGACATGTTTTTGAAAATGTTGAATTAAAATGGAACTACTACCTTCATAAGATAGATAATTTTCCGTGGAATCATTACTAAGACGCTTATCTTGATTCCTTGTACCTTTACATTGCTATCAACACTCAACTTATGTCTATGTTGTCTTTGATTCCCCTCAGGAATTAGGTCCCCGCAGTCGCCCACCTTCTAGCATATCAACCATGATTTCAAGCTATGATGTCTCTCTGATTTGAACAAGGATCGGGGTGTGATCTGCTCTCATAACATGGGCTTTCCCTTTTTTTATGTTTTTTTACTATATAAAACCACTACGATATATGATGGCTTGTTAGTGCTTATCAAGGGTATATCTCCTTTTATGCCTTTGAGGTTTTTATGGTATCTTGGTGGTGGAGTAGGGGGTGCCTTGCAAGAGAAGCTCAAAACTAAAATAGCATGCTCTAAAGCTATGTCTAAGGATAAAATAGACTAAATTTTTATAAACTACAAGATAACGAAGAGGGAAGCAAAGAAGACTGTAAGCGAGGCTAAGTCAAAAGCTTATGATGTTTTGTACAAAATTCTCGTCTCTAAGGAGGGCTAGGAGGATATGTGTGGATTGGCCAAAGCAAGAGAACGAAAGACCAAATACCTTTCTCAAGTGAGATGCATTAAGGATGAGGAAGGGCACATGCATTGTTCCTCAGAATGATATAGAGACAAGATAGAAGCATTATTTCCATAAGTTTTTCATTTGGAAAGGAACCAGAGAGATCACTTTGGGATATCTAACTAATAGTGAAAGTTACTTGAATTGTGCAATCTATGGATGAATACAGATGAAGGAGGTAGAGGAGGCTTTAAAGGTTATGAGTTCCGAGAAAGGTGTAGCACATGATGACATTCTTAAAGAAGTATGGAGAGTTCTTGGTGAGCGTGGTTTAATTTGACTTACAATATTATTCGATGTTATTTGACGAAGCAAGAAAATACCTAATGAATGGAGGGTTAGCATTGTGATGCCTCTTTGTAAGAACAAAGGAGGCATTCAAAATTCTGTGAATTACAAAGATACTAAGTCGACAAGTCATCCTATGAAATTTTGGAAACGTGTGATCGAAAGAAGGTTGAGGCAAGTTTCCAAAATAAAATAAAATCAATTCGAGATTCATGTCAGGTTGCTCAACTATTGAAGCGATCTACTACCTGAGAAGAACAATGGAGATTTATAGAGCTAAAAGGAAGAATCTCCACATGATTTTTATTAATTTGGATGAGGCTTATGATTCCGTCCCATGGGAGATATCGTAGAGAGTTTTGGAAAAGAGACAAGTACATGTCCTTTACATTAACCTCGTAAAGGATATGTACGATAGGGCTTCATCTTTGTATAAGTATCGTGTGTGAGAAGACTGACTATTTCAACATCAATACTAGTTTGCATCAAAGTTCAGCTTTGAGTCCATTCCTTTTTACTTTGATTATGGATGAGTTAACTAGTCACATTCATGATGAGATACCTTGGGGTATGGTATTCGCTGATGATATTGTGTTAATTGATGAGACTAGAGATAGAGTAAATGAGAAGCTCAAGGTCTGGAGACATGCATTAAAGACTAAAGAATTTCGTATAAGTAGGGCCGATGAATCGCCAATCTATCATATTAATATGCCAAAATTAAGCAAAATCATGAGCTAATCTCATCACATTTTCATCTCATCTTGTGTATAATTTCACTTCTTACTTTTCATATAATTTGCATTTAAAATCTACTAAAAATAGGAAATAATGACACTCCTCTTCGCACCGCTGCTCGAGCCGAGCACCGCCTTCCCCTTGCTTCCCCCGCTAGCCTCACTCCCACTCGCAGACGCACTTGCCATCCTCTGCCCCAATACCTAAACCCTCAGTGCAGAACTTGTGAACATATAATTGACTAAGAGGAAAGTCAGGAGCGCAGTGAACGCCAGTAAGCCAGAGTTTGGAGGAAAACTCCATGGTACCCACATTAGTAATAGGAGAATGAGCACCATTGGCAACACGAACAATTTTCACAACAAAAGATGGCCGTGAGGAGGTGAGAAGACCACCTTCTCCCGCTAGATGAGTTGATGCACCCGAATCGATGATCCATGCAGTAGCAGATGTAGATGCAGAGCTGGTAATTGTACCTGATGTAGTGCCCAAACTAGCAGTATGAGTAGGAGTGTTACTGGCAGAGTTCTGTAACAGTTGTCGAAGGCGAGCATATTCAGAAGCAGTAAATGAGGTCTGACTGTCACTAGAAGATTGAACATGAGAGGTGTCCACAGTATCATAGGTGCCATCGTAAGAGACAGTCTCATAGGCGTTGTTGGCATTGGGAGGCATGCCAAACTTCGCCCAACAACGTTCTGACGGATGATTCAGGCGTTCGCAATGAGTGCATGGTGGATAGCGGGCAGTAGTAGGATCACGCCTACGACCGCGACCTGAGTCACGTCCTCGTCCAAACTCACGGCCTCTACCTCGGCCAAAGTCACGACCACGCCCTCCTTGGTAGGTCGAGCGTCCTCTAGCGAAATGGGCTGTAGTCTCAATAAATAGAGGAGGTGAAGGAGACTCAAGTTCCTATAGTCGACCAAAGATGGTCTTAAGAGAGGGTAGAGCTGCAACAGTCAGAAATTGATCCTTCACCGGCTTATACCGTGGATGTAGCCTTGATAAGAAACGATATACTTGCCATTCTGCGCGTTCTCCTATCTGTTTGTCACAACAAGCAGATTGGAAGATAAAGAGCTCCTCGAACAGGCCGGTGAGGAGTCGATAGTACTCGATCAAGGTTGTATCTCCTTGATTTGCAGACCAAATCCGTGTATAGATATCTGAGAGTTTAGACTTGGTTGTCTTATGGGAGTAAGTGTTCTCAAGTCTCTCCCACATCGCCTTTGCAATTTCCTTGTAGAGAAGATTGGAGGTTATATTCGGATCAACATTGTTGGTTATCCAAGTAATCACCTGGCAATTATCTAGGTACCGGGTATCGTAGTCCTTTCGTTGACCACCAATAAGCACCTTGAAGGATCCAGACCATAGTACAAAGTTCTCGGAACCCTTGAGTTTGGTAGAAGTGCCATGTACCATCACAGAGGAAGTCGCGTACAAGGGCATGGATTCAGTAGATGCCATGGTGGCTGCAAAGGTCAAGAAAAAGTGACCTAGATAGTTGTAGTTTTAAGTATCATATAGACTAGCAATGCATCGAATGGAAGTCCGGCAGGCGGCCCAACCCGAGGGGCGGCACAGGGCTACGTGTGGGCGGTAGGTGGCGTGGGGCCTCGGGGTGCTGGAGTAGCATGGGGCCACGAGGGAGGATGGCGCTCTGCCACTAGGGCGGTGTGGGGTCGCTAGGGCAGCACGGGGCAACGCAGGGTGGTGCGGGGCCGTGTGGGGTGGACGCGAAGCCGCTGTGATGGTACGGGGCTGTGTGGAGGGGGTGGCGCAGGACCGCTGCAGGTGGCGCATGGTCGCGTGGGGGGGGGGGGTGGACGCCGCAGGATGGGGGGCGGTGCGGGGCTGGTTGCGGCTGTGGGATTAGGTCAGAACACCAATCTAGGACCACTGCTCTGATACCATGTGGAGAATAATGAAAAGATGGAAGATCTCGTCTTATTCAAGAGGTCTATGGGCCCGTAAATAGGACAAAACCCTAGAGAGCTCAAAGGAGAAAATACATAAATGCCCCAAGAATATACTCCTAACACAGAATAGTCTCCTAGCATATATAAGGGGGAATGAGATTAGATTCTATAAAACTTGGAGGTGAATAAATTGGCTCAGATTGTATAAGAGAATTGTGCCAATGACAGATTACGTAAGAGCATTTCCAAATGAACTTTTTGTTCGCATGAATAAACTTTTGAATGGTCACTATACTTACAGGTAAAAAAAAATCAAGCATAGGAATATGTAGGATTATGTAGCAGTATGAATCACTCAAAAAATCGAAAAAAACGAAACAATAAAGAACCGAAATTAGGCCTTGGTTTTAACAGAGTGGAGCTGGGCACGTGACTTATTCTTCATTCAGTTTTAGCTGGACTTGCACTCGGAAGTTCAATGATTTTCTACCGGCATGTCATCATTTTTTTCTCGGGTCTCTGCATATTTTACAGTTCTCACCATAAGCTGGTATTACCGTACAATGGAAAAAGCTCCCTCTTTTACATGTAGATGTTGTGTAACAGACATAGTCACGATGTAACAACGAAGATATATTCCTTGCAGCAGTAAATTGTTGAAATTTATTTTTTTCTTTTATAAAGCAGAACCACAGCTTAATACATAGATAACGACTTCCTTTTATTCTTATAGGTACAAGGTTGGTGAATTTGGAGTAAAGCGAGCTGAACCACGGCTTAACATTAAGAAGCACAGAAGTCTCACGAAAGAGGCTCCATCAGTCGATGTTGGATGATGAATAAGAGTGACGGGTAATTGAATGGAATTTATTTCTACTGTAGCTAATCTTTCATCAGAGTTTAATATGCTTTGGTAGCTGAAATCGATGATTACATAGAGATGTCCTTCTGTAGACATGTACAGACAGTCCATCAGAAATTGTAAGTAATGTTCCCGTGTGAAAATATGGAACGCTAAATTTTAAGTGTTTTGTTTTTCCATAGATGTAGTGCATGTAGTGTTCACATTTTCACGTCAATATTGATACAACCATACATGTAAGTGTAGAAACAAAATAATAATTTGTTTTATTGATGAGGTCCTATGGTTCTCTTATATAGGGGAGAAACCTGTTAGGCAGATTACATGTAAGATTGAAAAAATAGAAATTACATAAACACTATAAAAGATAATTAAAATCTCAACACCCCCCTTAAGATGGAGCGTAAATATATATCAGGCTTAGCTTGGAGCAACATCTCTGGTAAGGTCCTCTTGCTAAGGCTTTAGTAAGCACATCTCCTGTTTGGTCTCCAGAGATGATGTGAGTAGTGGTGATGAGACCCTTCTGTATCATGTCACATGTGTAGTGACAATCCACCTCTATGTGGTTGGTCCTCTCATGGAAGGCATGGTTGTTTGCAATGAAAAGAGTAGCTCGATTGTCACATTGGAGTTGCATGGGAAGAGGTGCCTCGATAGTCAGGTAAGTATGGACATACTTGACCCATATCATATATGTGCTAGCCTGCACTATAGCCCTGTATTATGACTCATCACTAGATCTGACAACTGCGGTATGCTTCTTGCTCTTCCAAGATACTAGGGAATTTTCTATGACCTCCGCGAAGCCTAAAGTAGACTTCCTGTACTTGATACACCCAACATAAAATCTACCTCTGCTGAATAGAAGTCCAATGCCAGATGATGCCTTCAAATACTTCAGAATCATATGGACTGCATCCATATGTGTCGGTCTGGGATGCTCCATAAACTGACGTACTTTGCTCACGATAAAGGATATATCTGACATGGTAATGGTCCCATACATGAGCTTGCCGACAAGCTCCCTGTACCTCCTCTTGTCGACCTCCTCATTGTCATCATTGTAGAGCTTCATGCTCGGGTCCATTGGAGTAGTGGCATGTCTGCAATCTGCCATGCCTGTCTCAGAAAGAAGATATGTAACACACTTCCTCTGAGTTATCACAGGACCTCACTGGTTCTTGGCAAACTCCAGTCCAAGGAAGTAGCGTAAACTAACAAGGTCCTTAGTCACAAACTGCTGACCTAGGAAATCCTTGGCAACCTGAATGCCCTACTCATCATCCACTGTAACAATGATATCATCAACATAGACAAGAATGACAACTGTAGCTCTCTGAGTCCTGTGCACAGAATGATCGATAGTCGATCACACAAACCCTGTTGCTCTATCAAGTTAGAGGGTTTCTGGAACCATGCTCTTGGACGCTGCTTAAGGCCATATATAGCCTTGTGTAATATGTAAATCTTTTGACACTCTCCCTCATCAGTGAACCCATGTGGTTGCTACATGTAGACCTCCTCTTGTAGATCATCATATAGAAAAGCTTTCTTCACATCAAGCCGATAGAAGGGGCTAATCTCGTGTCACAACAGCAGACAGAAGGATACACAGAGTAGAATGCCTGGCAACTTGAGAAAAAGTATCCTGATAGTTTACCCCATATATCTGGGTGAACCCACGTGCCACACGTCTCGTCTTATAGCGATCAACACTACCATCTGCACGGTGTTTCACCGCACCCACTTGCACTGAACAACGGATGTGCCAACTGGAGCTGAAACAAGGCTCCAAATACCACGTGACTATAGCGCGGCCATCTCCTCCTTGGCTAGACGCCATTGACTGTTCTGAATAGCCTCTTGATATGTCCGTGATATCTCCACAGCTGATAGTGCCAAGGCAAATCTTCTGAATTCCTCTGAAATTCTACTCTCAAGAAAACATGGGCTGCAAGAGGATATATAACGCACGTACATCTCTGCTTTTGCAGAGCAATCAGCACATCAAGATCATCTGCCATGTCCTGAACCTGTAAGTTTCCCTATTGAGAGGGTTTCTTCTTATCCTTTAGTGACTCCTGCTACACCGACAACTTAGTAGTGCCATTATTAGAAATAATGTGCTCGTTACATACCTGGGACGTGCTGGATGATGGGGAAGACCTGTGAGCAGGGGGAACATAAAGCGGATCAAAGCAATGGTACCCCTTTTGGGTACGAGAGTAGCCAACAAAAGCACACTTGACAGCTCTCGCAAAGAGCTTGTCACGACCAAGAGAAAAATCATGAACGAAGGCTACAGATCCAAACACACGAGGTATAAGGGAGAATAAATCCTTCTCGGGAAACACAATTGGGAAAGGACCTTTTCTCCCAAACAGAGGAAGGCATGATGTTCTTAAGTAGTAAGCAGTGAGAACCACATCACCCAAGTAAGCGTGAGGAGCATGACTCTGAATCAACAGGGTTCTGGTCACACATCAAGTAAGTGACGGTGTTTGCGTTTGACAACATCGTTTTATAGATGTATGGGTATACGAGGTATTGTATACAATGTCAAGAGACCTTAGACACTAAGAAAGCTGTAGGGTGCAAAAATCGAAGGCATTATCAGAACGCAGATATTAGACATTGACAGAAAAAATATTCTTTATCTCATTAACGTATGAGCTGACAACCTCAGACTTATTCTTTAAAAGAAAACTCAACCAATTGAGAACCGCTGACTCTGACGAGATGGAAAGGAGGAACGATAGTGCTTCCCAAGCTGGTAAGCCTCGCACTAAAAGGAAGATCGCGTGGAGATCTGTGGGAGGACATGATACAACTTCTGCAGAGGATGGTAGCCAAAACGAAGGTGCCACAAGTACGATGAGACTGACCAAATAGGAATAGTGGAGGCACCAACATGAGGAGACTGGACCAGTCTACATAGCCCCCGCTGCTCACGGTCACATCCAATCACTCTGCCCATAAGTATGTCCTGAAACACAAGAGACGAAGGGTAAAAAATAACACGACAATGCAAATCCTTAGTAATACGACTAGTAGAAAGTAAGTTCATCTGAAAATCAGTGGTATATAAAACATTTTGAAGGCGTATCGACAGATACACCTTACCCTGTCCTATGATAGGTAAGTGGAACCCATTAGCAATAACAACCCATCTACTGGGAGGTATAGTTTCGTAGGGTCTAAACTGGACTCTGTCTCCATACAGAAGGTGGGATGCGTCAGAGTCCATGATCCACTCTGTCGTATTTGCACTGCTACTACTAGTAAAAGCATAAGTGATATGAGGAACTCGAAGAGGTTCTGGTTGCAGCTGCAGTACTGTGGATCATGTAGTAGTAGTGCCGATCACCAAAGTCATGATCTCTCGTGTATGAGAGACAATGTCATCCAGGCGTGGATCTTCTTGGGAAGCTGGAGTCTTTGAAGGTCGGATCTGTTCTGCTCAAAAGCAGATGCGACGTATCCGTGCTTTAGATATCATGTGTCCTTTGAGCATCCTAAATGACAATAGGTGCAAGGATCATGTTGGCGTCCACCGTCTCTACTACGTGGTCTACGCCCTCTGAACTGGGTAAACCCTCTTCTACCATGAGAAACAACCATCGTGAAGAGGGCTGTGAAGTGGCAGTAGGAAGAATAAGAAGCATGCTGAGATGGCTGTAGGCCTCCTCCATGGGAGATATGGTCTCCCCAGTAAGGAGCTGTGCTCATGCTGCATCATACTCCGAGTCGAACGCAACCAAAAAGACTCCAACCATCGTGGAGTTCCTGTATGCCATCAATCTGCTGCTTAGTGGTTATAGTAATAGGCATGAAGCTGTGATACTTCTCGAACATGCCACGAAGCGAGAAGTAGAATGTGTGCAGTGGACGGTCATTCTGCTTGTTCCTGTAAATGCTAAAATGAAGTTGGAGAATTTTGGCCTCATTCTTCGCTTGGGCATAAGTAGATGCCATAATTGCCTTGACGGTGGGATGATTCACAGTATAATTGGATATCTTCGTAGTGAGGGTCTCAGAGAGCCAAATATGCGCATATGCATCGTCTTGCTTCCACAAAGCATTGCCCTCAATCTTATCCGTCATCTTCGGTTTCGTCAGAATGTGCTCCTTATTGTTGCACTACATGAGGGTGAGAAACTGCATGGACCACAACTCATAGTTGGTCCCATCCATCTTTACAATAGAAATCGGGCCTTTGAAGGCACCAGACGAATAAAAGATATCACCCTTGTTCTCCAACATGATAGAAGAACCAGAACTCGACTTGGAAGTAGACCGATCTGAACAAGTCTACACAATCATATGGAGGATTGGTTGTACACGTAGACTTATATAACCATCCTTGTCACTCTTCGAGCCTCGTTAAAGCTGGAAAACATGGTTCATAGGTTTGAAATCACATTTTCCAGTCAAACTCAGACCGTTTCATATTGCGGATCGGATCGTAGAGGTGCGAGGAGGCACGAGGAGGTGCACAGGAGGTTGCTTGGGAAGGGTTGGCGACAACCTTGGAGCCGTGCAGGAAGCTGCTTGGGCCCTGGCAGCGCTGCCACGATACGACGGTGGTTGGGGAGGGAAGGGAAGGTCCATGCTGTGGTGTGTGGTGGTGAGCGGCGACACAATGGCACACATGACGAGAGGAGGAGGCCTGTAGGTAGGGTCTAGGGCTCGGGTGGGATATGAGAACTCTGGTCTAGGACTGTTGCTCGGATACAATGTTGAAACAAAAGAATGAATTGCTTCATTGACGATGCCCTAGGGTTCTCTTATATAGGAGAGAAACCTGTTGGGCAAATTACATGAAGAATGCAAAGAAAATATAAATTATATAAATACAATAAAAGATATCTAATATCTCAACAATAAGATTTTTTTGGTATATCTCTGTAAAGATTATGCTATTATATTTCTCTACTTCTCAATAAAGCATCCATTACATATAAGCAGTTCTATGTTGTTGAGTTTTGTATTATAATTGGGCGGGTAAACGAATCTTTGGATGAGGGACCGTTTACCTCGGGCTCTTATTTATGTACTCATCCCCTTTTTCTTTCTCATCAAGTTAGTGAAGAGAGCCCTAATCTCGAAAGGAGATTAAGGTTTATGTGCCCATGTGGTTTTTCCGTAATCGTAGGGTTTTCCACGTAAATCATTGTCTCGATGCGTTGCTTTGATATTGATGTTTTGCTACATAGTATCAGAGCTAGTTTTTTGGTTGTGGTCGTGCCTTCCGTTGCAATCACTGTGGTGTTGTCCTTGCAATCGCTGTGCGAGAAAGGACTCCTGGCCTCCTGGCCCTTTGGTGTCAATAATCAGGTCTGATCCTGCGTGGGCGAGAGAGGACTTCTTGCAATCGCCTTCCAGCCTAGCCCAACCCCTGGCACGCCCCTTCTGCCCTCAGCGCCTCCTACAACCCCTCTAGTCCCTGGCGAGCCCTTTCCACCCATAGCGTACCCCTTCCTGCCCTAGGCGAGCCGTATGCCCTTCTAGCCCTTGGCGAGCCCAGCCCTTCAGCCTAGTGTGTGGCTAGCACTTCCCGCCCTTAGTGCCTCCTGCCCTTGGCGCTCCTCCAGCCATGGGATCCTCCAGAGGCGGGCCCAAGCTAGCGCCTCCTGTCCAGCCCTTGGCCCTCCTCTTGCTATGAAGAGACGACGGTCGGGGCTCCCTCTTCCTTGGTTGAAGAAACGTCTGTTGGGGTTGCTCTTAGCCTCTCTGTGAGTTGAACTCCTTCTCACTGCTCTTTTTTTGGTTGCTTATGGTCATTTATGGCTCAAGAAAATAACGGGGAGACGATGATATTCAAGATTGATAATATTCCAGCTAATGTTACAACGATCAAATTAACAAAAAACAATTATCTTATTTGGTATGTGGCTATGGAAGTTGCGTTAGCCTCAAGAGATCGGGGATGCTAACATTGATGGGCGGAAAAAGCCCTTGATGTTACTGACAAGTTGTATGAACAATGGTATGTCGAAGATAGTCAGTGCAGAAATTGGATCATAAATGTTGTTTCTCCTGGAATTCAACCTCTGTGCTCAGGAAGAAGTCTGCTCGAGAGCGGTGGCTCACTCTTGAGAGCATGTATGGGCAAAAAAACAGAATATAAGAATGTATTAGTTGAGCAGGGAAGTCTACAATATGAAACAAGGTGATATGTCTGTTGCAGGATATTATGCTGCTTTGAAAGCGAAGTGGGAAGAGATTGACTATTATTGTGATGACACATGAACTAGCCTGGCAAATCAGAAGAAATTTTGGAAGGAGATTTGGAAACGGAGGATCTTCATTTTTCTTGGTGGTCTTAACAATGATTTTGAATCTATTAGGAGTCAACTCCTCACAACAAGAATAAGCTCTGACATTGAGGAGACCTATCATGCAATTAAATCTGAGGAGCAACGTCGTGCCGCAATGAAAGACAAACATATCTCGTCATTTGAGAAATCTGATTTGCTTTGTAAAGGGGGCAAAAATGGCTACTGGAAAGATAAAAAATGTGCTCATTGGAAGAAGACTGATCATGGAATTGATTATTACTGGGAACTTCATTTGGAGAGGAAGGTAAGTAAAGGAAAGAACCCCGTTGCTATGACTGCTGATAACAAGAAGCTGATCGAGGAGCAGATTAAAGACCTTCATGCATATGTTCAGAAAATCTCTAAGAATACTAATGATGCTGATATTGTGAATACTGCAATAGCCGTAAAGAAAACTGAAGGTAATCATTTATTTAATAATGAATGGATTATTGATAGTGGTGCCTCTGATCATATGACATGGAATACTATGATGTTTCTTGATTATAAACTGGCTTCGGGTAGAGAACGTGTCAATTTGGCAGATAGGTCTTCTGTTACTATTGCTGGAAAAGGGCGAATATCTATCATAGATAAATTTATGTTAAAAGACACTCTTCATGCTCCTGATTTTCCAACTATTTACTCTATGTGTATCGAATTGCCAAGGATCTACACTGTCGGTTGATTTTTGATGAGGCTTCGTACGTATTGCAGGACTTGGTGACGAGGAAGCAGATTGGGATTGGTTTGGTTGTTGATGGCCTCCATCGCCTTCCTGCACGTGTGGTTTATGCTTGGATGCTGCAACTGATGCAAGAGAATCTGATGATAAGTTGGCTCTGGAGCGATGGTATGGGCACCTTGGACATCCTGGTTATCCTGTTCTACGTAGCTTATTTCCTGACTTATGCAATAAAGTTGGATCAGATATTCATTTCTGTGAAGTGTGTGAGCTCTCAAAGCATACTAGATTTGTTTATCCTATCTCTACTAGTAAAAATATGTTTGTTTTTAATTTTGTTCACTCGGATATTTGGGGATCATCTAATTTGAAAAGTTTGGGAGGCTATCTCTATTTTATGATTTTCATTGACGATTTTTCTCGATACACCCATGTGTTCTTAATGAAGAGCAGAAGTGAGGTTCCAAGTATAATTCGAAGCTTTGTCTACATGATAAAAATCCAGTATGACAACAATGTAAAAATATTGCGGATTGACAATGCTAAGGAGTATCTGGAGGGATCTCTCTGTGTATTTGTTGAGGATAATGGAATTATTCACGGAACTTCTTGCAGTTATACATCCCAATAGAATGACATTGCTGAGCGTAAAAATCGTCATATATTAGAAGTTAAAAGGGCTCTTCTTTTCCAAAGGAATACTCCCAAGATATATTGGGGAGAAGCTGTTCTCACTGCTGTTTATCTTATAAACATGTGTCCTTCTAACGTGGTCGAAAAAATACTCCTTTTACTATATTGCATCTTGCTAAAGTTCCTTTCAGCTTAGCTCCTAGGGTCTTGGGGGTGTTTGCTATGTTCACATTCTGGTCCTGGCATGAGAAAATTGGATCCTCAGGCTGTGAAATGTATCTTCCTTGGCTACTCTAGTACAAAAAAGGGATACGAATGCTTTGACCCGTGAAAGGAAACATCACGTCACCAGGGATGTTATTTTTCATGAGCATGATTTCTACTATAAAAAGAAATTTTCTCAGGGGGAGTGTAGTAAATTGATTGGTGAGAAAAATAAAGACGAACTTTACTTTACGAATGAACGCTGGGAGAAGATCAATATTGACAATGCTATTCCCCCCTGGTCGCAATGCTGGCAGACATGAGTATGTGGATAACAATACTGAGAGTATGGACAATGATGATGATTACAATGTGGTTATTGTAGAGATATATTATTCACTTCTGTACTTTTCTTGAATTTTATTTTCTGTTGGACTCTTTATATATTTTACCCATAGGCTACTCTTCTATATAAGAGAGCTTAGGGCAGATGGAATAAACATGTTTTCTCATTTTCCCAACATGGTATCAGAGCGACAGTCCTAGACCGGAGTTCTCGAACCAAAACCCTAACCCTAGCCTCCCCACCTTCAAGCCTCCGCACGCCCACCTTGTGCCACCGCTTGTCGCCTTTCGACGTCCTTGCACGCGTATCTGCGCGCATCTGTGCATCTACACGTGTCTGCCCTTGCACGCGCATCCGCACATCTGGGCACATCTGTGCATCTGCCCCTGCACGCGCATCTGCGCACGTCCTTTCACGCGCATCTATGCACCTGTGCACGCATCAGCGTGCCTGCGCGACATCTGTGCCCGTGCGTGTGACATCTGCTCCTGTGCGTGTTCTTGCACGTGCCCGCGCGTGACATCTACGCGTACTTCCGTACGTGTGACTTCCGTGCGCGTGCAACCCTAGATCGGCTGCGTGCAACTCCAGCCCCGTTCCGAGAGCGCGCGCGTTTCCAGATTGATGGGTTTGGTTGCTTGCGTCTACACATGCAACTGAACCCGTTAATGTCACTGTAGGCAGTCACATATTTAGTCTACTCCCCTTGTCTTTCAATATCATAATGTTAGAAAGTAATGCAGATATTTCCTCTACATGCGCCTTCAGAGATCCATCGCCTATCGTGAAGATGGATGGTTCAAACTATGAACTGTGGGCTATGCATTTCATGAGCATGATGAAGTCAACCGGCAACTAGGCAAGAAACACATTCTTACTGAGGAAGAGCCTGCTGAGATGACATGGGTTAATACCTCTTGGGAGGCAGATGATGCATATGCCAAAGTCTGGCTTTCCGGAACATTAGCAATTGAGATTGCTAACGATATTCTCCATCAGCCCACTGCCAAAGCAATATGGGACATCCTGGCTACCACCTACTCACAGGCAAAGAATGAGACGAAGATTCTGCAGCTTCAGCATGACATCTTTACAATCATGCAGAATGGATGGCCTCTACACTCGTTGTACACATCTTTACGTGAAAAGTTTGAGAAACTTTATAGCTTCATGCCTCTCACAACTACTCCAGAGCAACAAAAGACCTATCAGAATGGCACTATGGTGGGTGTTTTTCTTGCTGCCCTTGATCCAGAGTACGAGGCAACACGTTCCCAGATCTTGACGGATTCTACTATTCCTCCTATGGAGGAAGCTTTTCATAGGCTGATTCGTATCACTGTTCCCTCACCTGCTACGAATTAGATCGCCTTAGCCATGACAGCCAATCGAGGTCGTAGAGGTCATCATCAGTTCTGTGGACGTGGACCTCGCGGCAGAGGAGGTCGTGTTCGGCCCTCATGTACTTTTTGCCATCGTTCTGGACATACCGAAGACACATGCTATTCTAAGCATGGATTTCCGGCTTATGCACGAGTCGCTGAACAGATCGAGCCCCCACCTCTTTAACATATATGGATCAACGCTTTGATGATCTTGTAGCCCGTATGAGGGGCATCATTCCTCCATCTGGTTCCGCTGCATCATCACCTACTTCTGAGAGTCACGCCGACGTTGCCGCTTCTGCATCTGCATCCACCAGTACATCAGTTAGTACCTATACATTCACTAGCAGTAGTGGATCCGACACTTTAGAGTGGATTATGGAGTCTGGTGCCACACATCATCTGTGTGGTGATCAAGGTCTACTTATAGGATACAAACATGTTTCTCCAGGCCGTACTCTAGTTATTGCTAATGGAACACATTCCCCGATTACTAGTTAGGGGGAGATTAGACTGACACCATCCATGCATCTCAAGAACGTGTTACATGCACCTGATTTTTTGATGAATTTGTTGTCCTCATTAGCCAACTTATAAAGGATTTACATTGTCGAGCAATTTTCAATCCATCTTCTCTTGTTTTTCAGGACATCCTTATGGACAACGTGATTGGGCGTGGCTATGAGCAAGGCAGCCTTTATCGTCTTAGTCAAACTCCTTATGCTGGAACATCATCTCTATCCATCTCCCCATTATTGTGGCACCTGCGATTTGGACATCTACCGCTTCAGAAACTGCGTCATGTGTTACCTCAGGTTTTACCTCATACGTCCATTCAATGTGAGGCTTGTCAGTTGGGAAAGCATCATCGGTCTACTTTTCCCAATCGTCAGTGTCGGAGTAGTACCTCCAAGTTTGAGCTGTTTCATGTCGATATTTGGGGTCCGAGTCGTGTTCCTGATCATCAAGGACACATGTTTTATATAGTTATTGTGGATGATTTCTCTCGTGTGTCGTGGGTATTTCTGTTAAAGAATAAATCTAAAGCAGGGAATATAATCAACAATTTCATTAATGAGGTTCGTAATGTTTTTTTTGCATATGTAAAGATTGTGAGAAGTGATAATGCCCTGGAATTCTGTACTCATACCCTATCCAATTATTTTTCATCTCAGGGGATTATCCACCAAACATCCTGTGCCTATACTTCCCAACAGAATGGGGTTGCTGGAAGGAAACATCGTCATTTACTTGATGTCACCAGGTTGCTTCTTATACAGAGTCATGCCCCTCATTCTTTGTGGGGTGATGCTGTTCTTACAGCATGCTGTCTCATTAATCAAATGCCGTCATCTGTTTTAGGTGAGAAGATTCCTTTCTCTCTTATTTTTCCTGACAAAGAATTGTTCTCCCTTACTCCTCGTGTGTTTGGCTCGGTAGCCTTTGTTCACCAGTTGTCTCCCGGGACTGACAAGCTCTCTCCTAGGGCTGTCAAGTGTATCTTCGTCGGGTACTCCAGAACACAGAAGGGGTACAAGTATTATGATTCATTGCACAAGAGGTATTTAGTCAGTGCTGATGTCACCTTTTTCGAATCTGTTATGTACTTCTCATCTATAGGTGATCAGCTGATTCCCTCTGACACTACTAATGCTATATACATGCCACCACCACCACCACCAGCACCGCTATCATCTCCTACACCTCCTGTCACTGTGCCTGTTTCACCATTGCCATTCCACTATACCCGTAGGCCTGCTTCTGCTCATGGTCAACGTTCATCATCTAGCTCGCCTGAGGTATGTTCTGAAAATATTACTAGTGTTGGATCTGATGATTTTCCTGAGCAGGATGTGTTACAGAGGCCAACTGAGGAGACAGATGATTTGGATGTACCTATTGCTCTACGAAAGCAGAAGCGGAGCTGCGTGTCATATCCTATAGCATCTTCTGTGTCGTTTGACCGTCTCACTGGAGAATTCAGGAACCTTGTCATTGCATTGTCAGCAGTGGATATTCCGCGGAATTATCATGATGCGCCGAAGGATAGTCATTGGCGTTTAGCCATGGAGGAAGAAATGGCAGCTCTTCCGTCCCAGAGGCACCTGGAACCTTGTTCCTCCACCTGCTGATGTGTCTACAGTTAGCTGCAAGTGGGTCTTTACAGTTAAGCAGAATGCAGATGGCAACATTGACCGATATAAGGCTCACCTTGTTGCTCGTGGCTTCACACAGACATATGGAGTGGATTATCTTGATACATTCTCGCTAGTTGCTCGCCATTCCACCCTGCGGATCCTCCTTTATGTTGCAGTTACTCGTGATTGGCCGCTATACCAATTAGATGTGAAGAATGCATTCCTATACGGTAACCTACATGAGGAAGTCTACATGCAACAACCACATGGTTTTGCTGTTGAGGGGGAGTGTCCTAAGGTGTGCAGACTTCATAAGGGCCTGTTTGGTTGCTGGGTTGGACTGGATTGGGTTGGGGTACACCGGTGTACCTCTCCTTCCAACCCTCTCAATCCTCCTCACAGTTTACTATTCACAGGGGTACAATTTACTATCTACAGGGTTACCCCAACCCAACCCAGTCCAACCCAGTCCAACCCAGCAACCAAACAGACCCTAAGGCTATCTATGGCCTTAAGCAGAGCCCCAGAGCTTGGTTCCAGAAGTTCTCAGACCTGTTTGAGAAACAGGATTACAGACGTTCTAATGCTGATCATTCCCTGTTCGTACAGAAGACACTCAGAGGTATTATTGCTATTATGGTGTATGTAGACGATATTCTGATTATAGGTGATGATGAATAGGGAATCCAGGGGCAAAAGAAATTCTGGGTCGTGAATTCGTCACCAAGGACCTTGGGGTTCTTAGATATTTTCTGGGACTGGAGTTTGTCAGAAATCCTCATGGGTTGATAATGACCCAGAGGAAATATGTCGCTGACCTGTTGAGTGAAACAGGAATGCTTGGTTGCTGACCTGTCACTTCACCTATGGATTTCAGTATGAAAGTATATTATGATGACACTGATGAGGTGGATAAGAGAAGATACAGAGAACTGGTGGGCAAACTTCTCTATGTTACTATTACCAGGCCCGATATCTCCTTTGCGGTGAGTCGAGTGAGCCAGTTTATACATATGATACTCATGTACCTTAAGTATCTCCAGGTACGGGTCTGATGTTTAAGAAAGGCAAGGAGGTTACTATCTCAGCTTGTGCAGATGCAGATTACGCAGGGTGCCCCAAGGATAGGAAGTCCACAACTGGGTTTGCTGTGTATGTTGGAGATTCTCTAGTCTCATGGAGAAGCAAGAAGCAAATGATTGTAGCAAGGTCCAGTGTTGAGTCTGAATATAGGGCTATGGCCCAGGTCAGTACAGAAATGATGTGGGTAAAGGCCGTGCTTACAGATCTATATATAGAAGCCCCGCTTCCTATGGCTCTGGAATGTGACAATCGGGCGGCTCTATTCATTGCAAATAATCCAGCATTTCATGAACGGACCAAGCACATCGAGGTTGATTGTCACTTCTTATGTGATATGATTCAGAAGGGGTTTATTGTTACATCCCATGTTAGCTCAGAGGATCAAATTGCAGACATTTTTACCAAGGCATTACTTCGAGGGCCGTTCCAGAAGTGTTCGTCCAAACTGAGCATGATTGATATCTATGCTCCAGCTTGAGGGGGAGTGTAGAGATATATTATTCACTTATGTACTTTTCTTGAATTTTTATTTTTTGTTGGACTCTTTATGTATTTTACCCGTAGGCTACTCATATATAAGAGAGCCTAAGGCAGATGGAATAAACATGTTATCTCATTTTCCCAATAGTTTTGCATATTCAAATTGATGACAGGCGAGAGAATATGGATAACAATGGTGATAATGAGGAAAATATGATACGAAACCAAAATCCCAATCTCTCCTCGGGTGATCCAAGTCATGATCGCACTGTAATTAGTTCTTCCTCCGCTGGTTATTTAGTTGATAATACTAACAATAGTTTGATTAACCTGGTTGGTTATACTGAAAATGAAGAGGAGGATCTTCCTATTGCTGTGAGGAAGGCAACAAGAACAACCAGACCTCCATCTCATTATCCTATAGAGAATTATGTCTCTTACTCTCGGGTAAGTTTGAATTATAAAAGTTTTATCACTATGCTTGACTCTGTTATCCAGAAAAGTTCTGTTGAAGCACAGACAATGTGACCCCAGATGGGCAAAAGCCATGAAGGAAGAAATGGAAGCTCTAGAAAAAATGACACATGGGATATTATGAAAATTCCAAAGGGTGCTCATTTGGTCGGTTCAAAATGGATCTACACGATCAAGTATAAGGTCGATGACAAAATTGACGGATTCAAAGCCCGATTGGTCGCTAGAGGTTACAGTCAGAAATATGGTATCGATTACCTCGATACATTTGCTCCTGTTGCAAAAATGAATACTGTCAGAGTTATTATTTGTCTTGCCGTTCAATTTTCGTGGAAAATTTATCAACTGAATGTAAAAAATGCCTTCCTAAATGGAATTCTTAAAGAGAAAGTTTACATGAAGATGCCACCAGGATATAGATAAATGCTGCAAGCTAAAAAAGACACTGAATATTTTAAAACAGTCACCAAGAGCTCTGTTTGAACAACTTAGGATTGTGATGATAAAAAATAGCTATAGAAAAGCTAGTGGAGATCATACCCTTTTCATCAAGAGGAAGGACAATAATAAATCTATTCTTCTGATCTACGCTGATGATATAATCCTTACTGGAGATGACGAAAAGGAATTGTCTAGCTTAAAAAGAACTCTTTCACTGGAATTCGAATTAAAAGACTTAAGACAACTGAAGTATTTCTTTGGTATTGAGATGGCCAGGTCTCCACAGGGTATGTGTTTGAATCAACGAAATTATGCTCTTAATTTACTTCACGACTCATGAATGATGAGTTGTAAACCTACATCCTACCCTATGAAGGCTAATCATAAAATGAGTAAGAAGGATGTGAAACTTCTCGATGATGAGGAGAAAGGTAGATATCAGAGGTTAGTTGGAAAATTAATCTATCTTACTCTCACAAGAGCAGACATCACCTATGCGGTGAATAGTGTCAGCCAGTTTATGCACACTCTTACTACTATCCATGTGAACGTTGTTAACAGGATCTTGAGCCACGTAAAGAAGTGCCAAGGCAAAGGGCTTATGTTCAAGAAACAAGGTAATATTACTATTGAAGGCTACACTGATGTTGATGGGGCTGGGTCCGTTGATGATAGAAGATCTACATCTGGATATATTGTGTACTTGTGTGGGAACCTTGTTATTTGGAGAAGCAAGAAACAACATATTGTTTCAAGGTCAAGTGTAGAAGTTGAATACATGGTTCTTGCTAATGGCGTAAATAAGTTTTATGGCTACATTCGTTAAAAGAATTAGAAACTGAAGCTTGTATGCCAATGAAGATGTTATGTGACAACAAAGATGCTATAAGTTTAGCAAATAATCCGGTGATGCATGATAGAACCAAACATGTGGAGATAGATCGCCATTGCATTCGTGAAAAAATTGATGATGGTTAATTGTATCTGTCGTACCTGAAATCTCGAAATTAGATTGTTAATCTCTTCACAAAAGGGCTGCCTACGATGCAATACGAGTTGAATGTAGACAAGTTGGGTATGGCTGATATGTGTGCCCAACTTGAGGGGGAATGTTGAGTTTTGTATAATTGGGCGGGTAAACAGATATTTAGATGAGGGACCGTTCACCTCGGGCTCTTATTTATGTACTTCATCCTCCCTTTCTTTCTCATCAAGTTAGTGAAGAGAGCCTTAATCTTTGTAGAGATAATTATGTAGTCAGTGTACCGTTTATGCAAATTTTTATTTTCTTGGTTGCATCTTATGTAGTTTACCCATAGGCTGTCTCTATATAAGAGAGCCTAGGGTTCTTTGGAATAACAATACCTTTTTCTACCAACATGGTATCAGAGCCAAAACCCTAAAACCCTCACCGCCCGTCGCCCACCCCCCTTCTCTCCCGGCGCCACCACACCTCCTCTCTCGACGCCGCTGCCTTGTTCTCGCCCCTTCTTTCCTCCCGTCTGTCGCCACCTCATCGTCCCTTCATCGCCCCCTCCCGCCACCTCGCCGCCCCTCCTCGCCGACTCCTACAACCGCCGACCTACCCCAGCTGACCCCACCTTAGCTGGCCTCTGCCCCAACCGACCCCACCCGCAGCCGCCTCCCGTCATCTATATGGATTTGAGTGCATAAAGTCTATATATGCACTCAAATCCTATGAAGTTTATGTAGACACTTGTCTTTTGGTCTACAAACCCTAGTTCTTCATCTCTGGTGATATGTTAGAAAATAAGGTCGATATGCCCTCCATAGGCGCGTTCAAAGGTCCTACGCCAATCGTCAAGATGGATGGGACGAACTATGAGCTCTGCGCGATGCAGTTCATGAGCCTCATGATGTCAAACGGTAAGAAGCACATTCTTACCGAAGAAGAGCCGGCAAAGAAGACTGGAATTTATGCCTCCTGGGAGGCTGATGATTTGTACGCCAAGGTCCGGCTTTCAGACACATTATCAATGGAGATTGCTAATGATGTTCTCCATCAGCCCACCGCTAAGGTGATGTGGGACATACCGTCAGCAACATATTCACATGTGCGAAATGAGATCAAGATGTTACAACTCCAGCATGACATATTCGCAATGAAGCAGAATGAGCGACCACTTCACTCCTTGTATACATCTCTAAGGGGGATGTTTGAGAAACTCTACAATATCATTCCTCTCACGGCCACCCTCGAGCAGCATAAGACATTTAGGAATGCTACCATGGTGGGGGTCCTGCTTGCGGCCCTTGATCCTGAACATGATGTTGCTCGATCACAGATTCTTGCTGATGCTACCATTCCTCCTATGGAGTAAGTCTATCGAAGACTTAACCACATCTCTGTCTCGTCTAGTAGTTCTACTTCACCACCCTCGACGATGACTGCTTCCAGAGGGAGAGGTGGTCCTTCATTCCGTGGCCGTGGACCTCGTGGTCGAGGCGGTCGTTTTCGCCAGCCATGCACCATTTTCATCGCACAGGACATGCTGAGGATACATGCTATTCTAAGCATGGATTTCCAGCCTCGATGCGAGTAGCCGAGCATGTTGCATCTCCGTCGGCATCTACTTCAGATCAGAGGTTTGAGAAGCTCGTTGCGAGATATTATGCCTCCCGTATCTACAGATTCTCTAGGAGGCTCTTCGGATATTGCTGCTTCAGCCTCTGCCAGTACTTCTGCTACTGCTAGCTCCTCAGGTAGTGCTTGTGCTTTTCCATCATGTTGTAGTTCTGATGTCTCAGATTGGATGGACTTTGGTGCAACACACCATCTTTGCCGCGACAGAGATAGACTTACGTCATACAGTGAGATTCCACCAGGGCGGTCAGTGGTAACGGCCGATGGAACTCATTCACCCATTATTGGACATGGGGAGATTACTTTGTCGCCTTCCATGCATCTACATAATGTTTTACATGCCCCCGATTTTTCAATGGACTTACTTTCTATTAGTCAGATTACAAAGATTTGCACTGTCGCGGTATATTTGACCCATCGTCTCTTATATTTTAGGACATTCTAACGAGCAGGGTGATTGGTTGTGCTTTTGAGCAGGATGGTTTTTATCGTCTGGTCCGGAGTTCTTACGCTGGCGTCTCCTCTCATTCAAGTGGATCAGTCTCTCTGTATACATGGCATCTACGCTTTGGTCATCTTCCTCTTCAGAAGATGCATCATCTCTTGCCTCAGATTTCTCCAAGTTCTTCCTTTCGGTATGAAACCTGTCAGTTTGGAAAACACCATATAGCTAGCTTCCCTAGTCGTTAGTGTCGGAGCAATAGCTCCCCTTTTGAATTACTTCATGTCGATATTTGGGGTCCGAGTCGTGTTCCTGATCACCAGGGACACATGTTTTATCTTGTAGTCGTTGATAATTTCTCTTGTTTGTCGTAGGTATTTCTATTAAAGAATAAATCTAAAGCATGCGAGGTTATTTGAAATCTTATAAATGAAATGCAAAATATTTTTTCCGCTCATATGAAAAAAAGCTCGTATGGATAATGCTTTGGAATTTTGCACTCGTTCTCTCTCACATTTTTTTCATCAAGAGTGCATACAC
Source organism: Ottelia alismoides (assembly GCA_037367405.1). Lineage (NCBI taxonomy): Eukaryota > Viridiplantae > Streptophyta > Magnoliopsida > Alismatales > Hydrocharitaceae > Ottelia > Ottelia alismoides. Next base: position 140,053 of record JAZKJV010005418.1, read on the forward strand.
ATTTCAACAAAATGGAGTCGTAGAGAGAAAACATCGTCATCTTCTTGATATTACTCGAACCCTGCTTATCCAGAGTTGTGCACCTCATTTTTTTTGGGGAGATGCCGTTCTTACAAGTTGTTACCTTGTGAATCGTATGCCGTCCTCGATACTCAGTGAGAAAATTCCTCTTTCTATTGTTTTTCCTGACAAGGAATTATTCTCACTTACTCGTGTTTTTGGTGCTGTTGCTTTTGTTCATTATTGTCTCCTGGACTTGACAAGCTCTCGCCTAGGGCTGTCAAGTGTGTCTTTGTGGGTTACTCTCGGACTCAGAAGGGATACCATTACTATGATCCTGTAAACAGGAAATACTTTGTCAGTGCGGATGCTACATTCTCTGAGTCTGTTATGTACTTCTCACCTGCAGGTGATAGGATTGGACTTGTCCACATCTAATGACGAGATCTATGTTCCTCTTATTTTGAGTCCACCAACGTATATTCCCGTTCCTATTGTCACACCAACATCATCCCCACCACCACCACCACCAAAACCACCTGTCTCATCATTACCTAAATATTATACACGTCGGTCGGGTCCTGCTCATGCTGCACATCAATCATCCAGCACGCCTCAGTATGTCCATATGTTATTACTAATGATGGGTCAGATAGTGTGCATGTACATGTGCATGATTCATCATTGCAGGAGGAATGTGAACCGACGAGTATTGTGGTTGATGATTTGGATGTCCCTATTGCTATACGGAAGCAGAAACACACTTGTTCATCATATCCTCTTGCTTCCCAGGTTTCCTTTCATTGTCTCACAGGGAACTTTTAGAGGTTTGTTGTGGCTTTGTCTTCCGTGGAGATACCACGGAGTTATCAGGATGGCTTGAAGATTGACTGCTGACGCTCTGCTATGGAGGAGGAAATGGCAACCCTACAGTCACGGGGTATATGGAGCTTGGTTCCCGCTCCCTCTGGAGCATCTGTCGTAGCTGCAAATGGGTATTCACTAAGTATCATGCAGATGATAGTCTTGATCGTTACAAGGCAAGACTAGTGGCGCGAGGTTTCACTCAGATATATGGTTTGGATTATATGGATATCTTCTCTCCAGTTCCTCGTCATTCCACTCTTCATATTCTTTTGTCCGTTGTTGTGTACGTGATTGGCCCTTGTTTCAACTTGATGTTAAGAATGCATTCTTGTATGGCGATCCGTAGGAAGAAGTCTACATGCAGCAGCCTTCGGGGTTTGCTGCTGAGGGGAGAATCATATGGTGTGCAGACTTCAAAAGGCAATATATGGCCTTAAACAAAGCCCAAGGGTGTGGTTTCAGAAGCATTCCCATCTAATTGAACAACAAGAATTCAAGAGATCAAATACGGATCACTCGTTGTTTGTCCAGAAGACTCATCGAGGTACGGTTGTCATCATGGTGTATGCTGCTGATATTTTGGTTACAAGAGATGATACTCAAGGGATAAAAATGGCAAAAGCATTTTGGGCTGTCAGATTGTTACGAAGGATCTTGATACTCTACAATATTTTATGGGGTTGGAGTTTGCTAGGAATGCACAAGGCCTTGTGATGACCCAAAGGAAATATATTACATATATGCTTGTTGAGATGGGCATGGTTGGGTGTAGACCCTCAAGTACTCCTATGGATCCCAATATGAAATTATATGATAATGATACAGAGGAAGTTGACAGGAGAAGGTATAGAAAAATGGTGGGTAAGCTTATTTACATTACTATAACTCGACCTGATATTGCCTTCGCAGTCAGTCGGGTGAGCCAGTTTATGGAACATTCGAGACAGGTACATACGGATGCCATATATATGATACTAAGGTATCTAAAGTCGTCTCCATGCACAAGAGTGTTGTTTAGAAAGTAAACAAGTTTATCTATCTCGGCATATGCGGATGCGGATTTTGCAAGATGAACTAAGGATCAGAAGTCTACTTCGGGCTTTGCAGTTTTTGTGCGCAGCTCTCTGATTTCTTGGAAAAGCAAGAAACAAACAATTGTGGCTAGATCTAATGCTGATCTGAATATAGGGTCATGACACAAGCAAGTACGGAGATGATGTGAGTTCGAGCTGTACTAGAAGATTTGCATATAGATGTACCTCTACCCATGCAGCTACAATGTGATAATCAAGCCACATTGTTCATTGCCAATAATCCTGCCTTTCATGAAAGAACAAAACATATTGAGGTAGACTGCCACTACACTAGAGATATGATCCAGAAGGGCCTGATTTCTACTTCACATGGTAGTTCAGGGGAGCAGACTGCAGACATCTTCACCAAGTCATTGCTCAGAGGACCATTCCAGAAATGTTCTTCCAAGCTGAGGCTGCACATGATTGATATCTATGCTCCATCTTGAGGGGGAGTGTAGAGATAATTATGTAGTTAGTATACCGTTTATGCTATTTTTTATTTTCTCGGTTGCATCTTATGTAATTTACCCATGGGCTCTCTCTATATAAGAGAGCCTAGGGTTCTTTGGAATAACATAATACAATTTTCAACCAACAATCTCGAAAGGAGATTAGGGTTTGTGTGCCCCTGTAGTTTTTCCCTAATCGTGGTAATGAAGTGGTAATGAAGAAGATTCATAAAATTGTCACTACTGACCGATAGGTTAGGATGGACTCTTAGATAGACATCTGGACCTGGAGCCTTAAGGTGCTTCGAGTTTGAAATAATCGACTCTGCTTCTCATGGGGTAAACGATATGATTAGATCCTCTGGAGTATCAACACATCACTTTTCTGGAACTTGGGATTTTTCATGCAGACCTGTAATCATTTCCAGTTACATAACCTTAACAATCTATGAAATTACACGGTGGTCTTGTAATTTTACTAACTCTAAAATGCTAACTTCCATCCATTTCTCCGCAAACTTGAAATGTCATTTTACCCCGTTTAACAGAACCTGTTAAAAAACTGCCCTTTCTGCTTTTTACAGTCAATCAAATTTACAAATGATGATCAACCTACCATTCCATCTTCCGCATTGCTTGCATGTGCTAACTGCTTGGAGGAGACAGAGGAGGGTCAGTTGCTCGCGATGCATCGGTAGGCGGCATTCTGGGCGCAAAAATGCGGCTGCTGGTGTATACAGGCTCCTCAAGTATGGAGGTGAACGTTCCTTGAAGATGCAAGGAGGATGAACATGTTACATCAGAAGGAAGAAGGATAACAAAAATACGACGAAAAGTTTCTTTTTTCAATTATTTAATATGAGATGTTATATTATTATTATTCTTGTATCTTATTTACTTATTTGTAGATTGAGTAAATGCAATGCTGGCTGAGTTAATAGAGTAAGTGGACAACCTGGTTGTATAAAACTGAGCAAAATTTCAGGTCTCCTGATTAGGGATGTAAACGGTCGGATATGAATACGGATATAGGTATTACCATATCCTTATATGTTTTTTAATACGAATACAGATGCGGATACGGATATTGACGGATATTAAAACTATCTTACCATATCTTTAAAAAATGGATACGGATGTAAAATGGATACTGACCGCACACGAGTAATATTAGAAATCTTCTATAAAATCGACTTAAATATATAAGAATTGGATGGAAAATGCATGATATTAATTTACTAAATATGTTTGTGTCATAAAAATTATATAAATATGGTAAATAGAGGTAGAAAATTATGTTATATATGATTAAAAATAAATCAATGATTATATTTATATACGAAAACGGATATACGGATACGGATACGGATATTTACGGATAGCAAAATGATATCCATATTTGTTCCATTTTAAAACGGATACGGATACGGATGTCAAAATCTGTATAAAACAGATACGGTGACGGGTCGGATACGGATATATCCCCTACTCCTGATGTAATTACAAAGATTATAGGAGTCATTGTGTAATTAATATTTCAGGGTTTGCGTGTAACCCCCCCCCCCCCCCCCCCCCCCCCCTCATTTTTACACAAAAAAGAGATAGAAAAGATTATCCTACCATTTTAAGTCGATTTTCTTTTGATGTAAAAGTAGTCAAATGTCAATCGTTTGGGGGTGTGTGCCTTGGGGGTGTTCCCATGTATTCTAGAAGGACTTCAGCCAGGTCATCGCCCGTATATTTATTTATATTAGAATCAGAACGGCATCATATTATTCCGGGTATAATCCTTTATTATTTTATATTTCTTTTTTAATATTTCTTGGGGAAGAACAGGTTGGCCGGGCTGCGAAGGACCCCCCTCCCTTACTTGTGGAAACGTGCTCTGTGGGCCCAAAAGATCGCGGGATAAGGTATGCATCTTTCTTTTCTCATTTAAGCATCTAAGAATCTTATCCTGAGGAATTAGTATTCATATATGGAAAGATTGCACCTTTAAACAAACTCAACTTTATTCCCATTCACATCCTCGCAGCACTGCCGGACAATATATCGTCGACGAGCATCTGCGCAAGTGGGGAGTAACGAGGAAGGCACGATTAAGCTACCCAAGCAAAAGAATTGGTTGGTAGAATCCATAAATTCACCTCTTAAGTACATTGCTGATCTTGGAGTATAAATCGGATGTGTATTCAGTCATTACGGAAGGATGCGAAGAAGAAGATACGATATAACATTGATCGATCACCTACCATGACTCCATCGAAGAAAAGTCACTAAGAAGAATAGAAAACCTCTCTCTCGCCCCCTGTTTCCTCACCTTTTTACTTCTCTCTTTCTCACACAGTGTCGACTTCTTTTGTGTTAAATTCTTCTTCATGTGCTTATAAGGTTGTTGATTGCCTATTCGATTTTAACCCCCCCCCCCCCCCCCACACACACAGTCTATAGATGATTCAATCTGTGATCGAGGAGGCAAGCGGAGTGAACCAAAGCAGGGTTTAAAAAACCGGACCGACCGGTTGGATCGAGAACCGGCCCCGATCCGATCGGTTCGGCCGGTTTTTGGTAATTAATTTTATAAAAAAAAGAAAAATAAAAAACCGGGTTAGATCGGTGGTCGGACCGGGTTGACCCGAGCGGTTGGACCGGGTTGACCCGGATTCGATGGTTTAGTATATTTTTTAAAAAATAAAGGTTTGAATAATGAAATAATAGGGTTTTTATCACTTGTACCCTTCTTAAATTCTACAATTTCAGTTACATCCCTCTCTTTTTTGGAATATAACTTGTGCAACTATTTTTCTTGGGGTAATTTTCTAAAGCAACTATAAATAAATTATTACAATATTATATTCATATATAGTGCTAGAAAATGTGACTACCTTTTGTAGAGTTTTATTCGAAATAGACAATCATGTTTTTATGTTGAAATATTTGACATTTTAAATGATTATTTCATTGATATATAAATACATATTTACATATATCTATCCGGTTTTATCGGTACAAAAAATCGGTTCGATCGATCAGACCAGTAAATTAAGCCCGGTCA